>JAJONS010032510.1:0-20942 GCA_029582315.1 Solanum tarnii x Solanum tuberosum
GGATTTCTCAAACTTCTTGATTTACCTCCTTTTTCACCACACCCCCAACTTAGGCTTTAGCCTAAGTTGGTTATTTATAACAACTAATGCCTCATGAAGATTATAGGTGGGAAAGAAAAGGGGTTACTTGTGTTCAAGGTTCTTCCAAAGAAAATGATAGGCTCAAATGGTGCCAAGCTAGGTTCACACTCTCAGAAGGTGGTCACAAAAAGGTATAATGACAAAATTGGTTTACTCTCCACAAATTGTGCCTAAGATCATCTCTATCATTCACTCACATTAGCCAATCGGACCAATGGGGCAAGTTCTAGGTATAAGCAAGCATGCATTACAAGTCAATGTCACCACACATGGCATCTAACACAATTATCAAAATAAGACTTGATCATTTTTGCAAACGTGCAATGGTCATCACAAGAGTTCTACTCAACCAATCGCATAGTCACAATAAGATGCTATGAGTTCACATATGACTTATGCAACTCAATTCGCCTCATCCGACTTGCACACACAAGTCGTTCAAACAAGAGCACTATTCAAGTCATCGGTATTGACCAAAACTGACACTCAAAGTTGCAAGAAAACAACCACACATTCACACAACACGAGGTGACAATTTTAAAATTTGTTGAAAACCATTTGCAATTCGAAACAATGGACCAATATGGATCAAAAACCATGATATAGATATATAAACCAAAAGTCAGATCCAACATTCACAAAACCCAAAAATACAATAATCACAAAACAAAAACAACCCAAAAGAGGTGGGTATGGAAATACCTCACCCCGCCAACAAACATAATTGTTGTCCTCAAATGCAAAGAGAAAATAAAAATAGTCTAAAAATAATAGAAAGGGAGGCAAAGAGTCATCTTGCCAGGCTAGGCCTGGGTGAAGTCTACATGTTGGCAACTTCCTCTGTTTGGGTATTAGTGCCCGACATATCAACATCCTTGGCTCCACTAGAGCCCACCATAGAAACGTCCCTTAAGGAGGCCTGCACAACTGCTCCCTCTATGTCTGCCAAGTCATCAAAGATAGCCTCATCTCTAACCCCGAGCTACCCCTCATCTGTCTCTATCTTAGACTCAACATCTGGCTCATCAACTCTACCATCATCTCCGGTAGTAGTAGCCTAGGGAACCTCAAAACAAGTTGTAATGTCAGTGCTTGAAATCTTAGGAATCTCCACAGTCCCAAACATTATCGTCAGGTCCGTGGACTTCAGCTGGTCCACATCCTTTCTCAACCCAATAATATCGGCCTTCAAGGCCGTCACACGATCAACAACACCCTGACTCTACTCACATGCCTCAACTCTAACTGGAAAGACTTCTAAGGATAACTTTTGGCCCTCAATCAACTCTCGGTGCTCATTCATCTCAGTCCTAATTGGGGACAAGACAACAATATTCACCCGCTCTATCAGCCCAGGTACAACAGCCCCAACCCGGAAGGCACACACATCAACAAAATGAGCTAGATGACCTATATTGTAAAGCATAGCTGGGGTGATAGGGGATCGGGAGGCGGCAACAACATCAACAGAACTAGTGGGTAGGGGTGCAAGAGAAGTACTAGGAGTCTCAAAAATAGAAGAGCCAGATATACTTGTGGGCCCACTGCCCTAGGGGGCATGGTTGCCTCAGTCGACAACATATCAACGTCGACCTTCAGGGATGTATTCACCAGTGCAACCCTCCTCCTGTCGGCCTCATCCCGCATATGTTAGGCCTCAATATGCCGGATGTCAGTAGAAAAGGTGGGTGTCACCTCAACATTCGTCTTCTCATCTCTTGGAACTCGGGCCCGTCGGTGCAACTTAGTAATTAGTACGGGGAAGGAAAGTGAGGTCTGGTGCTGTTTGGCCCTCATGGCCATCTCTTGCTCAATTAGCAACCCTAAATTCAACCTCTGCCTAGATATAATGGAACCAAGACATGCTGCCTTCAGGTGGCTGTCACAATGCTGACTGTCGTGATTGACACTTACACTAACCCTCCGGTGGGAGAACCATTACTATAACCCAAACTAATTTTTGTTATGAAAATTAAGGCATTTAAAGATACAGAAGCAGGTTTAAGTGACAATAAAAATGGAGTCCCCAAAAATTCCAAGGGTTCAACAAAAATAACGAACCATAACTAATGCAAAAATTCTACCCTTAGAACCTGAAAGCCATTGTACCAAAACTCTTAACAATTCACGTGTCTAAGGAATAAAGATACAATCCCGAAAAATGAAACATAACAATATCTAAAGAACTAGTCTAAGTGCGAAAATAGTGGACAGAGATCCATGACAGCCTCAAAGAATTGGCTCACCCTCGATTCCGGTCATGCTCAAAAGTCACCTAATTGAGGTATTTCAGTAGCCACCTGAAGGTTCCCTATACTCAACAAAGAAATAGCAAGTGCAGTATCAGTACACAACCACAGTGTACCGGTTGGATCACACGGCTATCCCAGTAAGCACAACATATATCAGAATCACAACAAGGTAAACATGACATGTATATAATATATATACACATTGGTTATCATTTTAGGGAAACATACAATCTTCCAATATCAATCATCATTAGATATGAACATAATCATCACAACTAGATACATATCACAATTCAGTGGTCCTCTCACGGAACCTAATTCAATGGTCCCCTCATGGAACCCAATTCAATGGTCCTCTCTTGGAACCCATACCTAAACTGTTAGTGTACCGAAATGTGGTACCTGATCCTAATTAGTGTGCCAGATGTGACACCCGATCCCATATATGCACTGGAATGTGGCGCCCGATCCATGTTAGTGTGTCAAAATGTGACACCCGTTCCAATATGAATTTCAGTACGTGATATTCGATTTGAGTTAGTGTGTTGGAACATAACACCTGATCCATTCAACAAGCCACAATCACAATCACAATGTACATTCTCATAATCATACAATCAAGTGTTGATTCATGGCATACAATCATTCATTCATACTCATTTGCATTAGATGTGATCAATAGTGAAACATCCGCAAACATACATGTATTACAATGAAGTAATTACTAACATACATCACACAAACATGAAATCACAACCATCACCTACCTCGAATCCAAGCTTGAATCCCCTAAGGCACTTGAATATTCCCTTTCTGGATTCTTCCCGCTTGTTTTAGGTCTACAAACAATTAATACACACAAGGATCATCAATCAAAGGTCTAATTAACTGAATTATAACAAACTCAATAACCCTAGACCCAACCCATGATCCTAAGGTGCAGCCAGGGCTTTTTCCCACCATTCAATTTAGTCCAAAATCCTTCCCCAACAATAGTTACCCATGAATTTACATTCTACGGATCAAAAAATGGATTTGGGGAGTAAAAACCTTACCTTTAGCCTCAAGAATGGTAAAAAATGGTCAAGAAATTGCCTGGGTCGTTTCCTAGCTCTCAAAAATGAAACTTACTGAAAATAATGATTTTGGGGTCTATTTCTGACTTAATTCGTGACTGTCCCGCTTTGGCAGCCCTATCCCACCACAGTGGCCCCTTCCTAGAGGGTAAAATCTCGCCTTGGAGGCTTGCAAGGAAACAGTGGGCAATTTTAGGAGTTTCAAACCCCCATTTCACAACACACCTTCATCTGATGACACTCAAAAACTACCCTCTCATGCTAAGATCAATTTAGGGAGTTCTACTTGCCCGAATTTGATTTCGTAAAGTCGTACGAGTTCCTTAACATCTTAGCTATCCGCTTATGCGATCAAATCCATTATTAGATCTCTCATTTTTTACCAGATATCCCTAGACCTCACTGACTCTGATTTCATCCAAATCTGTACTAGGCTAGGAAATTTCAAGTTAATACGAAAACAATTTTTTTGTCCAATTCTTTCTCCATTGGATTTTCCCTAATGACGGAAGCAGGTCATTACATTGGTGGATGATGGACTCATTCTATGATAGCATAATAGTGCTACTAATGAACCCAAAAAGGTATCTAGCAGCAACGTTCAAGTCCTTCTTCTCGATAGGTGCACCTGCCTCAATCCACATCGGGGTTACATCGGAGAGGAGGGGTGCCAAACAGCCTTTAAGATCCTTCAAAGTCTTCTTATTCATCAAGTCTATGTAATAATGCATGAAGTCCATTGAGAGCCCAAGTACCGCATAGATATTCAAACATCTACACTTGACTTTCTTGCCTCGAACAACCACGAAGTCAACCAACTTAAAGACACCTGCCTTCTTCTTCCCCTTCGGTACCAACTCTTTGTAGGCCGAATAGAAATCTCGGACCAAAGTAGGAATGTATGGGCCTCAGGGTTTTGTGAAAACCTCAAACCTGTGGAACTGTAGAGTGTTCCATACTTCCGGATGTCTGTCCACCACACTGTCGGTAGACAATCTCTTCTCTTCTAATATGGTCCTCAAACCTTCAGCCTTTAGTCGATTGAGTGTCCCTAATTTCTATTAAAAGACCCCTAGCACAAAGTTCTTTAACACTTCAAAGACTTAGAGCAAGGATTTAAGAGGAGAAAAGCTAGGGTTTTGTATTGTTCTTGGAATTTCATCGATTTCGCCAAGAACTTTGTTCTTTCTAGGTATGTAAGGCTATCATAGTGATGGACTGAGTTCGTCCAGTAAAGAATAATCTAGGGTTACATCCAATGAAGATTGCAACTCAACTTTGTGCTAGGGGGTTCTTGTGACCTTAAATCATATCCAAATCCATTTGAACACCTAAGAAGTGACATTTACACATATGAGAAACTTAAGGATCACCCGATTCAATTTTCAGGCAATTAAAGAATAATTCAGACTTAGCTTATAAATTTTTAGGGTGTTACAATAAGAATTACATATGTGGTTATTAAGTTAGGGCTTAAGTCATATGTTTTTCCTTAAGATTTTCGGCATAATTCAGTTAAATACCTCACCTATAAATTATACCTAGAGGTGTTAAATGAGTGGATTGAGTTGAAATTGGAGATATTAAAATGAGTCAAAATATAAATCGAATTGGGTCATGACCCATCCAAATTTACTTTGGGCTCAAATGGTCTAAGGTTACGCCTCGTAAACTAGTGAACTAAACTAGAGAGTTCTAGAGCCTTGTGTTAGAATTTTAGAGTTTGGTATGAGGGTTAAAAATCATAAAAATGATTCCCGTACTTAGAATGAAGGTTTTAGGGACTAAACATCAAGGTACGACCCCCAAAGGACCACCCAAGGGGTCCTTGAGAAGGACCCCAAAAGATCCCCAAAATCTATCAAAAATAGCCTACCACGAAGGGAATCTAGGATCAGTAGATGGACCCACACCCCGTGGGAAGGGGTCATGGTTCAAGGCCAAGTTTTCCCTACAATGTTGAGCTGCAGACCTACACCTACGGAGGTGAAGCACGATCAGTAGACTCACCCACGATCCATGGGTGGGGGTCTCGTACGTGACGACATATTTTTGGTTTTTAGTTTTAAGTTGGGGTCTTGGGGGTTAATTGGTAATTAGTTAGGGATTAAGTGAGGTTGGTTAGTTAGTTATTAAAAAACATATATAAGACTAATAGAACCCTAAACTAAGTCAACTAAATCATTCTCTCAACTCACCAAAAAGAAACCCAAAATGCTCTCTCTAGAAAGAAGAAGAAGAACAAGAAGAAGAATGTGAAGTCTAGGGATGAAGGGCTGCTTTTGCTACTCAAATTCATGGAGAATATTCACCTAAGGTATGTTATCTAATTCATATATGAGTTCTTCCACCCATAAAGCCTCCTAGATTTCCCCTAAATTATGAATAAAAACCCCAAGGCTAGCTAGGGTTTCTTCCTACACTGTGGGTAGTGTTGAAGTATGATTCCAATTAAGTGGATAATACTTAATTATGATTAATTAGCATTTAATTATGATATTATGATGAATTTATATGATTCCCAGGGTGAACCCTAGTCTATTTGATGAATTTGATATTTTGTGGGTTTATGCCATTAAAGGTGAAAGTGAAGAACTAGAGTTTATCTTCTAAAATTGATAATGTCTATATTAATTATTAAATTTTAAAAGCAAGTAGACATGAATTGATTTGTATTGTAGAGTACATTGGGGATCTTGACTTGTAGAGCTTGAAGTTGAACCTTTTTGATGAATCATGACTAGCATCACTTGATAATAAAAATTGTGATTAGAATGCCTGAATCTAGGTGTAATTGATGATTTTAAGAAATAAGGCTGTGAGAGTAGAGCTTGTAGTCATGAATGTTGAACACTAGGGCTTTGAGAGTAGAGCTAATATGACGAATATAAGTCTAATAGGTAAAATTCTGGTGAAAAGCCTATACTAACCTAACTAACCTTATAAATGCATGAAAGTATAAAGTGATAGACTCACTTGAACATGGATTCATTGTCAAGGATATCCTTCCATGACACATGAGTGTTAAGAAAGGCTTAATAGTAAATCTTGGGGTGTATGCTTGGCTCCAAGTGGATATTTACAATGAGATGGAGTGTTACACAAGATACGGTCCGGGCTCCAAGTACAAAGGAGAACCACACCTAGTTGATGTGAGGACTATCCAAGTTAAAAAGGGGGAACTCTTACGAAGTAGAGTGCGGGTTTTCCCAAAGTTAGGTCTCATGAGATGTAAGACTCCACATAGTGGTGTTAGGGTTGAAATCTCCTTATCCAATGAACTAAGACTTACTTAAAAGAAGCATTTCATAATGTTTAATAGCATAAATGGATTTAGACATGCTGAAGTAAGTATCTCATAGGATCCATGTTAATAATGAACTTAGACATACTAAAAGAAGTATCTCATAGGGTTCAACCTAATACTGAACTAAGATGTGCTTAAGAGAGTACCTCAGAGTGTTCTAAGGTCTAAAGAGAGGAACTAGGTTCCAAACCAAGAAGTATTAGTATGAGGACCTAAAAGTGGTACTTAGCATGAGTAGTTTTATGGGATGCTATTCATGCATTGAACAAGTATGACTCTAGGTTATTAAAGAAAACATTCTTTTTTTTGTGATGTATACTGAGATAGAATTGTGCAATAGTTGCCTTCCTTGTTATAATTGACTAAAGGTGAGAGATTCCCTTGGTTATGAGAGTTAAGATAATAATGAGACCAAATGGATAGTAACTATCAATATAGTTACTTCGAGGTTATGCTTAGTGTGAATGGTATTATGGGATGCCATTCATGCATTGCACAAGTGTGCATTGAGGTTACTTGTGAGTAGTCCTATCATGGTATAAATTACTACGAGTTAAGTAATACTTATATGGTGCTTGTATTGGAGATTTTACCTGTGATTATGATATTGTCTTTCATGCTTATAATTGATGTTTCATGAAGTATTGGATTATGTCTTTTTTTGACTAACCCTTATATTATGCTCTTGTTATGTCGTGCTAGCTAACATATTTAGTACATTTTTTACTAACACATACTTTGCCTACATTCTAATCAAATGTAGGGCTTGGAGACTTCAGTTCTATTCTTGGAGATAGGTTTTTAAGGAGCAAAGGAGTTGAAGACTTGGTGGGTCCTCATAGCTTCGAGAACAAACCCACTATTTCCTTTATTTCTTTTATTTTCATGTCATGAAACTATTGTATGGGCTGTGTCCCAAAGCTTTTAATTCAAGTTGAGTTTAGATGGTTTGAGACAAAGTTTAGAAAATACTTCCGCTTGTTTTTATAAAGACTTCGATTGTATGGATAAAGTTTTAAATTTACGCATTATTCCCTATGTTCTTATGTTATAATATGCTAAGAGGCTTGTATGAGGCTCTTCAGAGTCTTGTATGCCGTGTTACGTCTAGGGGGTACCCTTGGGTCGTAACAAACTTGGTATTAGAGCACAAGATTTTGGGATGGTTTTAGGATATCTCAAACCACGTCTAGTAGAATCTTGTTGATAAATGTGAAGCGCACCATATTTATGAATAGGAGGCTAATTGATGCTTAGGAAATCTCACTTCTTTATTCTCTAAGTCGTGCCATAGAGTTTGGCTCTAATAGGTCCTTCTTCTAATTTGTGCCCTATGGTTTTCAGGGTATCGCTAACACAAGGGCAAATGCTAGGAGAGAAGAGGAAGGCAATGTGGACCAAGCTCCTTCTCAAGCTCCAATTGATCCCTTGGAGATGTCAAATACAGAGATTAGGCCGGCTCTCCAAATGTTGGCCCAAGCTTTGACTACCCAAGCCCAAACTGTGATGGCTCAAATCAATAGAGAAGTAGTAGCTCCGACAAACCCAATAAGGAGAATGGTTGCTTCTACGGTGAGAGAGTTTTTATGGATGAACCCTCCGGAGTTTTATGGTTCCAAAATGGAGGAAGATCATCAAGGTTTTATAGATGAGGTGTATAAGGCGCTTGCTGCCATGGGGGTGACTTCGGTAGAGAAAGAAGAGCTAGCCGATTATTAATTGAAAGATGTAGCACAAATTTGGTATGAACAATGGAAACACAATAGGACGGTAGAAGAGGACCCAATAGAGTGGGAAGGGTTCAAAGAGGCATTCCTTGATAGGTTCTTTCCCCTAGAGTTGAGGGAACTAAAGATGCAAGAGTTCATAAATCTCCGACAAGGGGGTATGAGTGTGAACGAGTATTCCCTCAAGTTCACCCAACTATCCAAATATGCTCCAACCATAGTGGGGGATTCGAGGGCCAAGATGAATAAGTTTGTGATGGGGGTGTCCGAATTAGTGGTCAATGAATGCCATTCGACAATGCTTATCCCAAGTATGAATATTTCACGTCTCATGGTGCATGCTCAAAAAATTAAGGAGCAAAAACTTAAGAGAATGAATAGAGAGGTGAAAAGAGCTAGAACCGATGATGAGACCTTTCCTAATGCTAATTACGATGGGCAAGGTAGACCTAAGTCTAAACAAAGGTATTCCGGTCAAAATTCTTCCAACACCCCTAGGTTTGACCAAGAGAAGGGTAGTGGGTCTCCATTTCCTACGCCTATTTGAACCAAGTGTGGGAGGAACCACCATGGTAAATGCATAGCCAACTTGGATGGTTGTTATGGGTGTGGAAATAATGGGCACAAAATGAGAGATTGCCCGATTCTTAAGGGTAAGGGAAGGGAGGATAAGAAAGTTGCCTCTAGTGGTCCGGATGAGAGTGCTCAAAAGAAGTACAAGTTTTATGCTCTCCAAACTAGAGAAGATAAAAAATGATCTCCTCATTTTGCTTTAGTAATTTTCGGATATCTTGTCTTTTGTGACTTGTAGGTTGGACTTTGAAGTTGTCATTAGTATGAATGATGTTTAGAAGTGATTGTATAGGCTTACTCCCAAGGGGGAGATAGTGTGCCCAAAAAGTAAGGTTATTGTGTGTTTATGTGTTGTCATGGTTTCCTTATGTGCATGTTCATGAAAAAGCTTAGGTCTTGATAGAAATGACTTATATACATTGTTTTACCTCATGTTGTGGTGCATTGAGTAGAGTTGCATAAATACTTCATGAGACGAATATATGAGCATGCCTTAGATTGGAGTTTAACGATTCCTCCTTGAATAAATGCTTTTTGAGAGTAAATTTCATTTAGGCTCCATGAGTGTGTATTGAGCATGTTTTACTTAGGAGATGTTAGTTCCTCCTTTAAAATGAGTAAATATAGAATTTCATGCATTCTGGTTTGTTAGGAGTAGTTCCTACTCCTTTGTGTAGCACTGAATATGTTTTAGCTTGGAATTGAAAGTTTTCTTCCTTCGCATATGTGCATTTAGATGAGTTTCATGCATGATGGGCCTCTAGTCTAGAGTAATTTCCTTAAGAAGTGTTTAGAATCGTCATTCAAGGACGAATGATCCCAAGGGGGAGATATTGTTACACCCCGGAAACTAGTGAACTAAACTAGAGAGTTCTAGAGCCTTGTGTTAGAATTTTAGAGTTTGGTATGAGGGTTAAAAATCATGAAAATGATTCCCGTACTTAGAATGAGGGTTTTAGGGGCTAAACGTCAAGGTATGACCCCCCAAGGACCACCCAAGGTGTCCTTAAGGAGGACCCCAAAACAGCCCCAAAATCTGTCAAAAACAGCCTCCCACGAAGGACATCTACGGCAAGTAGATGGACCCACACCCCATGGGAAGGGGTCGTGGGTCAAGGTCAATTATTACCTACAATGTTGAGATGCAGGCCTCTACCTACGGAGGTGCAGCATAGTGAGTAGACCCACCCACGGTCCGTGGGTGGGGGTCTTGTAGGTGAGGGTAGATTTTTGGTTTTTAGTTTTAAGTTGGGGTCTTGGGGGTTAATTGCTCATTTGTTAGGGGTTAACTGAGGTCGGTTAGTTAGGTATTAAACCACATATATAAGCCTAATAAACCCATAAAATAAGTCAACTAAATCATTCTCTCAACTCACCGAAAAGAAACCCAAAACCCTCTCTCTAGAAAGAAGAAAAAAAACAAGAAGAAGAAGGTGAAGTCTAGGGTTGAAGGGCTGCCTTTGCTACTCAAATTCATGGAGAATCTTCACCTAAGGTATGTTAGCTGATTCATCTATGGGTTCTTTCACCCATAGAGCCCCCTAGATTTCCCCCAAATTGTGAAGAAAAACCCCAAGTCTAGCTAGGGTTTCTTCCTACATCGTGGGTAGTGTGGAAGTATGATTCCAATCAAGTGGATAATACTTAATTATGATTGAATTAGAATTGAATTATGATATTATGATGAATTTATGTGATTCACATGGTGAAACCTAGTCTACTTGATGAATTTTATATTTTGTGGGTTTATGGCATGAAAGGTGAAAGTGAAGAATTAGAGTTTATCTTCTACAATTGATAATGTCTATATTAATTATTCAAGGTTAAAAACAAGTAAACATGGATTGATTTATATTGTAGAGTACATTGGGGATCTTGAATTTTAGAGCTTGAAGTTGAACCTTTTTGATGAATTTTGACTAAAATCATTTGATAATAAAGAATGTGCTTAGAATGCCTTGAAATCTAGGTGTAATTGATGATTTTGAGAAATAAATCTTTGAGACTAGAGCTTGTAGTAGTGAATGTTGAATCACTAGGGCTTTGAGAGTAGAGCTAATGTGACGAGTAAGAGTTTAATAGGTAGAATTGTGGTGAAAAACCCATACTCACCTAACCTACCTTATAAATGCTTGAAAGTATAAAGTGATAGAATCACTTGAACATGGGTTGATTGTCAAAGACATACTTCCTGTGATACTTGATATAACTTTATAGTATAGATGAGGGACCATGATTCTTATATGACTAGTGTTGGTTTAAGCTAGCTCGAAAGGTGATGTGATGCCATGCATGTTTCAGCATGTGTACTGCAAGTTAACTCCAACGGGAGTATTTAAAGAGACAGTAAGGTGGTAATTGAGCTTAAAGTTGAAAGTTAAGAGCTAAGTTAAAGCAAAAGGGATTAATATTTAGAAAATGGAATAAAATAAGTGAGATGTTTGCTTGACTTAACTAAGCTAGTAGGTGACAAGTAGGTGCATCACCTACTTTGACTTATTGACTAGTCGAAAGGACATAGTAGGTGCATCACCTACTTGAGCTATATGGATCTAGTTTAAAAGGCCAAAGTTTATTGATCAGATTTGGGCCAATGCTAATGGACTCACTTGAGGCCCACACTATGTTAAATAAAAGGAAAATAAAATTTAAGCCAAACAACCAAATCTATTAATGCCCAATATTTAAGCCCAAGTGAAAGCAAGTAGGTGCATCACCTAGTTTGACCTTTCAAGCTGCTTGATGTACATAAGTAGGTGCATCACCTATTTGACCAATTAGTGGCTAAAAATGAAGCTTTCTCGAGGATATTCTTAAAGGTGAAGAAAGCTCAATATATGATATATTGGCTGCTATTCTCACTCATTTTAAGACACAATATTGAGGATTAACTCCAACTCTCTCTCTGTTTTCTCTTAAGGATTAAAACAACCTTAAAGTTCTTGTAGGGTTCTTTAAGAAACCCTCATCTCTTCAAGACAAGGTAAGTGAAAACACTTATGGATTTAGCTTAATTCTCCCATGGATGGTTAGGAAAACATGTTATTCATGCTTAATTACAAGTACAAGGTAGAAGTTCCCACAAGCTACTGCTTACTTTCCTTAATTATTAAGATACTGTTCTCTTCTTCTTTGGTTTAAGTGTGAAGGGAAGTTGAAGTTCTAGAGGAATTCAAGTTATAAGGAGAAGTTGTAGAAATTGAGGTAAGGTGACTGCTCCATTTTCTTCCTCTTTATGAATGAGTTTGAGTGATGAATTATGGGTGTGCTGTCATAAAGAACTCAAGGGGGTGGTGAGTTCAATAATTGGTTGTATGATAAAGAGTATTTGAGGCTGTTTTATGTGTTTTGTTGTTGGTGCAGTTTGCGTAATTTTGGAAAAGGATATATAATGTATGTATTGGGCAGAGAAGGAGGGTGTGGTGATACACATTATTTTAAGGGCTGTATAGGGTTATTATCCGTCAAAGTTATCTACTGTTTTACGAGGCTCATGGTGTGATAGCTTCTAATTTAAGTTTATCATGACTTATATTGTAGATTAAAACATGAAAGGGGAGGCTGAATCGTGATAGTTGTATTGGTCAGAGGATAAGGTTTGTAAGGCAATTCGATTCAATATTTTTCGGCATGAAATTTGATACTTGCAATCCATATCAATAAGGGAATTTTCTTAGATCTATACCTAGTAAAGGAAACATAGTGGCAGCATACGATTTCCAAACAACAGACAATATTTTCCCCTCTCCTTAGTGTATAGAATTATTTCTTTATATGTTCACTAATCTATACTTGTGTAATTATCCTCCTATATGCTGGTACAGAAATGGTATTTGCAAAAGCAAGTTTGGTGAATCCTCCTCTTAGTCAGTTGAAGTCAATCGTGTCATTTAAGCTCACAAGTAATGCATTGATGTTACATAGCTCCTTATGCCTTTGTTACTGCCTTGAAGTATTATTTTCATGTCATCTAGTACTGGTCCGTAGTTCCAAATATAAAAAATGGTTACGACCACCGAAACAACTATCTCAAAGATTAAAGAATCTAAGTAAAGCAATCTGTATAATTAAGGGTGGCAGTTCAGGGGTGAAAGCCTAGCATAGGCTGATCCCAATTGGTATAGAAGGGTGGTAGCTCAGGGGCGAAACCTTAGCAAGAGCCAATCCCAATTTTTGTAATTATGGGGACCGCATCCCAGGGGTTAAAATTCCTAGCATGAGTCATCCTCTTATACCACTGATTAGCTGGTCATTCGTTTCACATGCCTTATAAAGATCATAGCACACAGAAAGGTAAAGACAAGAATGTAACATACATGATCCCACAAGAGTTAACAAAGGTGGTCTTCTGTTCTGATTTATGCACACATATATTGATACTTGGTTTCATTTGAACTCTTATTTTATATATGTTATTGCCGTACATATTAAGTATATTTTCTCGTACTGACGTTCCTCGTGGGGGACGCTGTATGTCATGCTGTAGGCATATATACTTCAGCTAGTAGACCTCCTTAGTAAGAGCACATGACACTCAGTTACTTTTGGCGAGCTCCTGATTGATTCAGCTCTATTGAGTTCTTGGTATCTCATTTTGGTATTGTATCGTAGTTAAGAGTAAGGCAGGGACTATCCTGACCTACTCTAAGGTTTTCTATCTTTTAGAGGCTTTGTAGACTTATGTATATGGTTCTGTTGCGTCTTAACAAGTTGTGGACTAAATGGCCAAGTCTTGTATATATGTTTTGAATCTACTTATGTTGGTTCGTATTGCTGCATCCTATGTGAACTTGTCACAAGAGTGTCATAGTTATAAGCATAGTAAGCACATGTTGCATGTTGGTTCTTTCGGGCCTTGAGGGCATCGGGTGCCTGTCCGTCTTCATGGGATTTGAGGCGTGACAAAAGTGGTATCAGAGCAGGTCATCCTAGGGAGTCTACAAAGCCGTGTCAGTGTAGAGTCTTGCTTATGGTTGTGTTGTGCACCACATTTATAAACAGGAGGCTACAAGACATGTAGGAGTTGTCTCTTTTCTTTCATTTCTTTGATCATGCGATAGAACCAATGTTGTAGGTGAATCGTATCTAATTTCTGAATTGCTTTATTATAGCAAAAGTGCCGGTTACGAGAAGCAGTAAAAGTACAGGTAAGCGAGTAAATGTGGCTGCCCAAGAAGGGACCAACCAACCACCACCTAATCAAGCTGTTCAAAGTGAGGCTCAAGATGAGTCTCTATCACAGACTTCCCTGACCCCTCCATCTCTAGAAGATATAAGGAGGGAAGCTACACCTCAAGAACCCCCTATTAATGCTACCGAGCAAGATTTGAGGAATGTAGTCCAATTATTGACTCGTATAGTTGCTGTCCATGGCCAAAGGCAAGAAGGTCTAGTTGCAGGTACTAGTGGTTTAGATAGAGCAGCTGGTACGCGATTTCCTTAATCTAGACCCTCCATCATTCACCGAGTCAGATCCTAATGAAGATCCACAAGACTTTATAGATCAGATCCAACACACTTTCGATGTTATGCATGTAAGTGGTAAAGAAGCGCTTGAGCTAGCAACATATAGATTAAAGGGTGTGGCTATATTGTGGTATGAATCTTGGAAGCAATATAGGGGAACAAATGCACCTTTAGCTACATGGAAAGAGTTCAAAAAGGCATTCCTTGACCATTACCAGCCATTGGAGACCCAAGAGGCCCGTGCGGATCAGTTCTTAAATCTCCACCAAGGAAGTATAAGCGTGAGAGAGTACAGTCTCAAATTTAATTCCTTGTCTAGGTATGCTCCTAATGTAGTAACTACTATGGAGGATAGAGTTCATCGATATGTGGATAGATTAGATTAATATCTAGTTAGAGACCGTACCATTGCGTCGTTGAATAAAGATATGGATATAGCAAGGATGCAAGCTTTTGCGCAAAAGTTGGAGGATCAAAGGCAAAGAAGAAGGACACAAGAGTCGGAAACAGGGCATTCTAAGAAGGCCAGATCCATGGGGCAGTTTACACCATCCCAAGGTAAGTTTAGGCCTCGGTTCCTTAACAGACCGCCTAGGCCATCATCTTCCTACTCTACAGCTAGTGCCCCACCTCGGTTTTAAGAGTCTAGGGGCAATCAGTTTGGGCAAAGAGGTGAAAGCCAAGGTTCACGAACAACGGGGTACCAAGAGCAGGGAAGTATGAGCCAATCAAGACCTCCGCAACAGTCTTGTAAATAATGTGGAAGAAATCATTTAGGTGCATGTCGGTTTGGGACAAATATTTGTTTTTGGTGTGGTACATTGGGTCATATGATAAGATATTGCCCTCATAGGGGTGTGGGTGGTGTGGCACAACCTACTAGATCAGTTGCTGCATCCTCATCATCAACACCTTCTTTAGGTAGGAGACAGATGCCTACTGGTCATGGTCGATGATCTAGGGGAGCAACTAGTTCTAGTGGAGTTCAGAATCACACATATGCTCTTGGGGATCGACAAAATTTAGAAGCCTCGCTGGATGTGGTTACAGGTACATTGTCCATCTTTTCACATATTGTATATGTATTAATGGATTTGGGGTCTACACTATCATATGTTACTCCATTGATTGCTGAAAAGTTCAAAAGAACACCATAATTATTAGTGAAGTCATTTGAAGTGTCTATATCGATTGGTGAGTCTATTATAGCTAGACGGGTTTATCGTAATTGCATTGTAACTGTTTGTGATCGTGATACATTGGTTGACCTTGTTGAGCTAGAAATGGTGGATTTTGATGTTATAATGGGTATGGATTGGTTAGCTTCTTGTTATGCCACTGTAGATTGCCGAACTAAGATGGTGGATTTCCATTTTCCAAAAGAGGCCATCCTTGAATGGAAAGGTAATATTGGGACACCAAGAGGTAAATTTATTTCTTATGTTAGGGCAAAGAAGATGATGTCCAAAGGATACATATGCCATCTAGTGAGAGTGAAAAATATAGATGTGGAGCCACCAACTCTTCAATCCATTCCAGTGGTACATGAATTTCCCGATGTATTTCCTGAAGATCTTTTGGGTTTGCCTCCAGAACAAGAAGTAGAGTTTGGTATTGATGTGATTCCAGATACTCAACCTATATCTATCCCTCCATATAGAATGGCCCCGACAGAATTATGGGAGTTGAAGGATCAATTAAAAGGCTTATTAAAAAAAGGATTCATAAGGCAAAGTATGTCCCCATTGAGAGCACCGGTTTTATTTGTACGCAAGAAAGATGGCTCGTTAAGAATGTGTATCGATTACCGACAGTTGAATAAGGTAACAATTAAAAACAAATATCCCCTTCCTAGAATTGTTGATTTTTTTGATCAGTTACAAGGTGCTAAGTGTTTTATAAAGATTGACTTGAGGTCGGGGTATCACCAAGTAAGGGTCAAACACAAAGATATTCCCAAGATAACTTTTTGGGCATGGTATGGTCATTTTGAGTTTTTAGTCATGTCATTCGGGCTAACAAATGCACCAACAACTTTTATGGATTTAATGAATAGTTATTCAAGCCATTTCTAGATATGTTTGTGATAGTATTCGTAGATGAGATTTTGGTGGATTCAAGATTGGAAGATGACCATGCTAATCACTTGCGACAGGTTTTACAAATTCTTCGTGATCGTAAGTTATATGCGAAGTTCTCTAAATGTGAGCTCTAGTTGAAATCTGTGGCATTTTTAGGTCATATTGTATCCGATGAAGGAATAAGGGTTTATAACCAGAAGATAGAAGTCGTGAAAAACTGGCCAAGACCTACAACGCCTATGGAGATCCATAGTTTTCTTGGATTGGCAGGTTATTATAGAAGGTTCGTTGAAGGATTCTCTTCCATTGTTGCACCCTTAACAAAGCTAACACACAAAGAAACCAAGTTTCAGTGGAGTGATGAATGTGAAAGAAGCTTCCAAGAGTTGAGGAATAAATTAACTTCTACACTTGTATTGGTACTTCCAGAAGGAACAGAAGGGTATGCAGTGTATTGTGATGCTTCGAGAGTGGGCCTATGATGTGTATTGATGCAGCATGGTAAAGTAATAGCTTATGGCTGAAGGCAACTGCGGCCACATGAGAAAAATTATCCAACCCATGATCTAGAACTAGCAGCAGTTGTGTTTGCTTTGAAGATATGGCGCCACTACTTGTATGGAGTTCATGTTGACATATACATTGACCACAAGAGTTTGCAATATATCTTTAAGCAAAAAGACCTAAATCTGAGGCAGCGAAGATGGCTGGAGCTATTAAAAGATTATGACATTGATATCTTGTATCATATCGGGAAAGCAAATGTAGTAGCTGATGCATTAAGTTGTAAAATAATGTCAAGCACTTGTGGGCAGTCTGTGGAAAGACAAGGAATAACTAAGGATCTATGTCAACTAGCTAACTTAGGGGTTCGCCTTCTTGAATCTCCAGACGAAGGGGTTATTATGCAAAATGCGATAGAATCCTCATTAGTAGTGGAAGTGAAAGAGAAGCAGTACACTGATCCTATTCTATTAAAGCTTAAGGAGAATGTACAACAGGGTATGACAAAGGCATTTGAGCTTATGCAAAAGGGAGTACTTCGATGTCAAAATAGATTGTGTGTACCTAATGTAGATGAATTAAGAAACAGGGTTATGATGGAAGCACATCATTCGAGATATTATGTCCATCTGGGGTCAACTAAAATGTATCATGACTTGAAAGAAATGTATTGGTGGGGGGACATGAAGAAGAACATTGCGAAATTCGTGGCTCAATGTCCAAATTGTCAACAAGTAAAAGTAGAGCACCAAAAGCCCGAAGGATATATGCAGTGTATAGAACTTCCAATTTGGAAGTGGGACATGATCAACATGGATTTTGTCACTGGTTTGCCTCATTCATTTCAAAAGTTTGATTCTATATGGGTAATTGTTGATAGCCTAACCAAATCAATGCACTTCTTGCCGGTCAAGACTACTTATACAGTTGAAGAATATGCGAGGTTGTATATTAAAGAGATAGTTCATCAACATGGAGTGCCAATCTCTATTATATCTGATAAGGGAGCTCAATTCACTGCAAATTTTTGAAAGTCATTTCAGAAGAGTTTGGGCACACAAGTAAATTTAAGTAAAACCTTTCACCCTCAAACAAACGGTCAGGCAGAGCATACAATTCAAACACTTGAGGATATGCTGCGAGCTTGTATATTAGACTTCAAAGGTAGTTGATCAAGTTTGCATACAACAATAACTACCATTCAAGTATTAAAATGGCACCTTATGAAGCTTTATATGGTAGAAAATGTAGATCCCCAATTGACTGGTTCGAAACAGGTGAAACTGCCTTATTTGGGCCAGTTCTTGTTCATCAAGCTATGGAAAAAGTGAAAGTGATATAGCAGTGGCTAGAAACAGCTCAAAGTTGACATAAATCATATGCGGATGTTAGAAGGAGAGGACTAGAATTTTCTATAGGGGATTGGGTGTTCTTGAAGGTGTCACCAATGAAAGGGGTAATGATGTTTGGTAAAAAGGAAAAGTTGAGTCCACACTATATAGGGCCATATAAGATTATCCGAAGAATTGGCCAAGTTGCGTATGAGTTAGAGCTACCTCAAGAGCTTTTAACCGTTCATCCGGTGTTTCATATCTCAATGCTTCGAAAATGCGTAGGTGACCCATCTCATATTACTCCTACTGAAGATGTATAGGATACGAGAGATCTCACTTATGAAGAAGTACCCATTGCTATTCTGGATAGACAAGTTAGGAAGTTAAGAAATAAAGAAGTAGCTTCTGTAAAAGTATTATAGAGGAACCAACAAGCAGAAGAAGTTACATGGGAAGCTGAAGAAGCAATGAAATTGAAGTATCCTCATCTCTTTCAGATCAATGAGAAGGATGAAGATGCGTAGTTGAGGCGTTGAAAAGTAAGTATAAGTCTAAATGTATTATGTGATTATTAGTAGTACTAACTTAGGCTTGAACCTTTTTGGGCTGGATAACCATGCTAACATTCGAGGACGAATCTTTTAAGGAGAAAGGGATGTAACAACCCGTATTATGCATATATTTGTTATATTCTTGTGATACTTGACATAGACTTATAGTATAGATGAGGGACCATGATTCTTATGTGACTAGTGTTGGTTTAAGCTAGCTCAGAAGGTGATATGATGCCTTGCACGTTTCAGCATGTGTACTGCAAGTTAACTCCAACGGGAGTATTTAAAGAGACAGAAAGGTGGTAATTGAGCTTAAAGTTGAAAGTTAAGTGCTAAGTTAAAGCAAAAGGGATTAATATTTAGAAAATGGAATAAAATAAGTGAGTTGCTTGCTTGACTTAACTAAGCTAGTAGGTGACAAGTAGGCGCATCACCTACTTTGACTTATTGACCAGTCCAAAGGACCAAGTAGGTGCATCACCTACTTGAGCTATATGGATCTAGTTTAAAAGGCCAAAGTTTATTGATCAGATTTGGACCTATGCTAATGGACTCACTTGAGGCCCAAACTAAGTTAAATAAAAGGAAAATGAAATTTAAGCCCAACAGCCAAATCTGTTAAGCCCCAATATTTAAGCCCAAGTGAAAGCAAGTAGGTGCATCACCTAGTTTGACCTTTCAAGCTGCTTAATGTACATAAGTAGGTGCATCACCTACTTGACCAATTAGTGGCTCTAAATGAAGCTTTCCAGAGGATATTCTTAAAGGTGAAGAAAGCTCAATATAAGATATATTGGCAGCTATACTCACTCATTTTAACAAACAATATTGAGGATTAACTCCAGCTTTCTCTCTGTTTTCTCTTAAGGATTAAAACAACAACCTTAAAGTTCTTCTAGGGTTCTTGAAGAAACCCTCATCTCTGCAAGACAAGGTAAGTGAAAACACTTATGGATTTAGCTTAATTATCCCATGGATGATTAGGAAAACATGTTATTCATGCTTAATTACAAGTACAAGGTAGAAGTTCCCACAAGCTACTGCTTACTTTCCTTAATTATTAAGATACTGTTCTCTTCTTCTTTGGTTTAAGTGTGAAGGGAAGTTGAAGTTCTAGAGGAATTCAAGTTACAAGGAGAAGTTGCAAAAATTGAGGTAAGGTGACTGCTCCATTTTCTTCCTCCTTATGAATGAGTTTGAGTGAGGAATTATGGGTGTGCTATCATAAATAATTCAAGGGTTGGTGAGTTCAATAATTGGTTGTATGATAAAGAGTATTTGAGGTTGTTTTATGTGTATTGTTGTTGGTGCAGTTTGGGTAATCTTGGAAAAGGATATATAATGTATGTATTGGGCAGAGAAGGCGGGTGTGGTGATACACACTATTTTAAGGGTTGTATGGGGTCATTGTCCGTCAAAGTTAGCTACTATTTTACGAGGCTCACGGTGTGATAGCTGCTAATTTAAGTTTATCATGACTTATATTGTAGATTAAAACTTGATAGGGGAGGCTGAATCGTGATAGTTGTATTGGTCAGAGAAGGCGGGTGTGGTGATACACATTGTTTTAAGGTCTGTATGGGCTCATTATCCGTCAAAGTTAGCTACTGTTTTACGAGGCTCACGGTGTGATAGCTGCTAACTTAAGTTTATCATGACTTATATTGTAGATTAAAACTTGAAAGGGAAGGCTGAATCGTGATAGTTGTATTGGTCAGAGGATGAGGTATGTAAGGATATTCAATTCAATATTCTTCGGCATGAAATCTGATACTTGTAATCAATATCAATAAGAGAATTTCCTAAGTTCTATTCCTAGTAAAGGAAACATAGTGGCAACATACGATCTGCAAATAGCTGACAATATTTCCCCCTCTCCTTAGTGTATAAAATTACTTCATTATATGTTCACTACTCTATACTTGTGTAATTATCCTCCTATGTGCTGGTATAGAAATGGTATTTGCAAAAGCAAGTTTGGTGAATC
>JAJONS010032511.1:0-22762 GCA_029582315.1 Solanum tarnii x Solanum tuberosum
AGTCTAGTGTCAATTGGTGCGAGGGTGAAAACTAAGCCATACATTGATGCGATGTCTAATATGAGGTAAAGGTAAGGGTTAGTAAATTATACACACGTTGTCGGACCAAGGTGCGGGGTGAAATTCTCGAGTTGCTGGACCAAGGAATTAGAGATACCTAACTTATCACTTTGCATGTAATACACTAGGAAGGGATTACTATTACTAGTATTACCGCGTTATGAGTTTATGGGGAACACGTACACCCTAGTTTCTCTCTCATCTTGATAACACCTAAAGTTTAAATCTTGTTCACTAATTGTTCACATAATTTCTAGAATATGTTTCACAAATCCCCCCCTTTAATTATTTGTTTTGGAAGTGCGTTGACTAAACGAATATAATCGTGGGTTAAAGTTAAGTCTAAACCATATTCCTCGTGAGATCGACCCCAACCTACAAGTTGAGTTCTTTACTTGATAATGATCGCTTACGCTTCTTTAGGGAGGTTTAATTTGAGCGTATCACATACAACTGAGGATTGCATCAACTTGAAGCATAAAATTCAAGACTTGATTGATCAAAGAATTGTCACTCTTCAAACTGTCACTTCCAATGCCAATGTTGATTCACTTCTGAATCGAGGAGGATTCACTATTAACATGATTGACCCAAAGTCTCAAGCACATCCCCATCAAAACGCCTCAAATTATCGTCAAATGCCTCCGCCTCAACAAGGCCAATATGATCGTCCTAGTCCGAGATTCGAGCAGAAAGCTGCTAAATTTTTTATGCCGCTTATAGAAAGTCGCACAAAGTTGTTTGAACGATTAACTGTGGCACATATTATTCATCCAGTTAAGCCCAAGCTAGTAGATACTAGATCTAAATTCTACCAAGCCGATCGAATGTGTGTGTATCATCCCAATAGTGTTGGGCATGATACTGAAGACTGTATCAATTTAAAGCACAAGATCCAGGACTTGATCGATCAGAGGGTGGTCACTCTCCAGACCGCCACACCCAACTTCAATAGTAATCCTCAGCCGAACTATGGAGGTGCCACTATCAATATGATAGAGATTGAAGATGAGTGGTGCATGGAAAAGGCAATAGTTCCGGCTGGTCTTGAAAACCTTGGGAAAGTTGTAGCTTCTCCGAACACAGGTGAGAAAATCAATTTTGCGATCATGACACCCCATCAAGATTTTGCTTTAGTGTCAAGAGAGGGTCAGAACAAGAAGGGGATTAATCATGTTCCACCAAAGTCTTTGCCTTATTTTGGCCAGTCCCTTCTGGTAGAGAGATATGCCAATGATGACGGTCTTGGAGAAGGAATTGTGAATCTTTTTTAAGAAGGTGATGTTATGCCCAAGAGGATGATTGAAACACCAGGCATACGAGATGTTGAGCCAATGGAGCAAGTTCTTAATTGGACTTCCACTCCGCTCTTGATTCCTCGTTCATCTTGATAGACATGGATGATTCTTGTGCTATTTTTAAAATCGGAGGTAGTCCAAATGAGGCCCGGAATCCACTTTTTATGTTATTTTACCTAATTATGTTTTAATTTTCCTCATAATATTTTGAAAAAGGCAAAATGGCTCATGGTCATGGCCAAAGTTCGTATTTCCTTATTTTCAATGGAAGTCTCTTCTATTGCGAGAAAAAATTTCGCTTGCTTTAATTTTTCTATCTAACAGGCTTTGTTTTTTATTTCAGAAAAAATAATTTTTAAACCAGTCAATATCATGTCATGTCACAAGTTGAATGAACAAAATGAGGTAGATGAATATAAGTTTGAAGAGTATGACGAGAAGATCATGATATTCAAACAACTTGTCAAAGATTTGAAACAATTCCAGACTCAGGGTAAGTCGAATCTACATGAGCCAGAAACTGTAAATCTAGAAAAGGATGACTGTGTCAAAGAAGTTAGAATCAGGGTCTATCTGAGAGAAGATCAAAAAAGAGAACTCAACAGTTTACTTAGAAAATACATCGATGCATTTGTTTGATCACATGACGTGGTTGAACATAAACATTCATCTCAACTTGCCAATCGACTAAGATGCTACCAAGAGCTATTATATTTGAAGATCCAGTGTTACTTTTATTTCTTTCCATGTAATAGCATTATTTGTTTGTCATCGTCTTACGTTCTGTAGTTAGAAAAATTATCTCTTGGTATGAACTATGTATGACCTGAATTCTCAAGAATGAGATACGTAGGCGGCCTGTGTTGGCCTCGGTCACCCCTTTATTAGTTTTTCAATATTTCCCTATTGTATTTGAACTACGTTCAACCTGAATTCTCAAGAATGAGATATGTAGGCGGCCTATGTCAGCCTCGATCGTTTCGTTATCAAAATCTCTTATTTCTGTTATTTCTCGAGAGGGGAACTACGTTTGACCTGATTCCTTCCTCAACAGGATACGTAGGCGCCACAATGGCTCGGTCATATCTCCCATAAAATTTCTATTTTTCTTTACAATAGAAACTGGGACATAATTTTTTAGAGGGACTCAAAAATACTCAAGAAGAGGATCTTTACAACGAGTCAAGACTGAAGATACATTAAGAATCACAATTGGGGCAGAATTGTTGAGAGGGTCTCAAAAATTCTACAAGTCATATATCAACAATTCGAGATACCCCAAGACATCTAACTAGGACAGAAATTTTTGAGGATGGCCTCATATATTCCTTCCAGCATCATTAGAAGTTTGTAGTATTTTTCGAATATTTCAAGCATATTAGAAGTTTAAAGCTAACTTCAAATGATCACTAGCTTCGTTAAAGTTCATAGTCAACTGCAGCAATCTCCAACACCGTTGGATTTCAAAATCAACTGCAAAACTGTTCAGTTATAGCTTATTTCGAAAGGGCAGTGTAAGAAATTTCCTAAGCTTTAAGGATTTTTGAATTCTCCAAAACAAGTTATCGGATTCTCCAAAATTTCAAACCGAGAACGTTCATTTAAGGTATGCATGACATGAAATTTGACAGTGACCTTTCCCAAGTTGATTGTTGTAAATCTTTTGTTTTGAATTTCAATGTGTCAAACATTTCGTATAATTTCATCTTATACCTATTGAGAAGCAAGCGATAGGAGCGATCAATAGAAAATAGCAAGACAAAGAGTAAGCGATCGAAGAAGTCAACACAGATCAGTTTGTTTTAAAAACTAATAATTTTTCTGTGGATGCAGGTTTATAAGTTTGCCTCAAGATCATCATATTCCTCTATTCAATGAATATGGAGAAGTCAAAAGGGCGAGGAGCTCCCCAAAATTGACAACTTTTCTTTGGATGCAGGAAAGTGATTGAAGTTTTTCAGAAGAAAGAGAAATAGTTAAAAATACGAGTAACGACACCTCGTTCAAATTTCAAGCAAAGCATGAACAAGTGAAAGCATCACTCTCAACATGTACAAGTATGTACAGTGACATCAAATTACATTTTTCAGCATCAAGAACATTTGAAGAATATTCACAAATAACGTCTATATCAAACGCTGTAATGTGAAACCCCCCGGAGGGACATTTCTACAGTATTATCAGATGAGATAATACCACTACCCAGAGGGATATATTTGCAGTATTATCAAATGAGATAGTACCACAACCGAGGAAGACATCATCGTCATTTTATCGATGCAATATCATCATCCTGCCAATGAATCAACATCATCCTACCAATGTATCATCAACGAAGCATCATCATCCTATCAATGGAGCATCAAAATCATCATGTCAATGGATCAACATCATCCTACTAATGGTCATCAACGAAGCATCATCATCTTATCAATGGAGCATCAACATCAGCATGCCAATAGATCAACATAATCCTACCAATGGATCATCAATGAAGAATCATCATCCTATCAATCGACCATCAACGGCATCACCCAGAAGGACATCAGCATTATCCCGCCGATGGATCATCAATCATTATCCTATCAATGGAACATCGACGTCATCATCCTATCATGTAGAATCATTATCCTACCAATGGATCATCATCATCCTATCAATGAAGCATCGTCATCCACATCATATCAAGTCATCATTTACTGCGTCAAAACCGATGGAGGCTGACGTCAGAACATTTATCGAAAAGAACATGTGTCGAACACAGTAAAAACATATTACTTCTCTATTTAAATTACAGTTTATGCTAACAATTTTATTTTATTTGTTTTTGGAGAGCATCCAAAAGGATGAATTCTCAAATCAAACCACAGGTGCAGACGACATAAAAAAAAGATGCAGCACAACGTGGAACTTTTTCTTAGCGCGAGCTGAGAAGTGAATATCATCGATCCATCCACCTAGTTATAGTTGGACTATTATCGAGTCATCCACCTCATTACGGTTGGATAATTATTGAGTCATCCACCACATTATAGTTGGATAATCACTGAGCCATCTAGCTCATTGCAGAGATCACCAGAGTTCGCCATATAGAAAACAAGCAATGACATCTCCAAATCCTCAGCAAATCATGAGTTGTAATGGACATACTGTGTTCGAAAGTGGTATCCATTATCTTTACTCTCAATATTTATTTATTTTCTCATCTAGTTGACAAGATGTTTATGCTTATCCATTAAGATATACTCATTTGTTATATGAATGATCTTTCTTAATTTTTTGAGTCAAACCGCTAGCTAAAGCGGCACTATGTCTACTAATTATTTACTGTGAGTATGCAGACATATACTGAACGTACTTATATGACATCTTTCACAGCAAGAGTAAATGAAAAGCATCATAAGAGATGCTACCACTTTTTCCAATTACAGTTTCTACTGACAAGTTTATTTCAGTCTTTGTCGAGAGCATCCAAGAGGATTAATTCTCAACCACATGTGCGGACGACATCAAAAAATATGTAGTACAACATGGAAATTTTTCTTAGCAGCAAACTGGAACATAGTCTGAAGAGGAGAATCAAACTCTTAGGCCGCAAGCTGAGGAGTGACTTCCACCACAATCAAACCACAACCCTATCAGAAGGCATGTGAATTTTTATTAGGTCTATCGGTTTCAGTTTCGCATCTAGAAAATTTTGGTTTTCACCAGAAGCAACTTTCCAATATGAGTGACAATGCGCCAAGAGCTTCGGAAATTCTGTGTGTAAATTCTTAATTACGGGTGTGAAGTGCACCACATTAATGGTTAAGAGGTTGCAAGCCTCTTTTTCATACTCGGCTAACTTTGTCACTCTTCTCGACAAAAAAATATCTTAGCGTAAGAAATTTCCTTTTCAACCTATTGAGTCGAACTACAAGCAGCCTGATTCCTAATGTTTTAGCATATGTAGGCGGGCTCAATGTTGGAAACTCGACTATATTTTGACATTCTCTTTTAAATCTTATTTCCGAGCATGTTGATTTCTTTATAATCCGATATCGATATATCTTTTGAATTCTTTCATAATCGTGCATCAAATCAAGCGTATCGAACTACAAGTGACCTGAATTCTCATCTAGCCTGAGATATGTAAGAAACCCATTTTCGGGTTCGGCCATGATTCCTAAAGTTCATACCAAAAACTCTTTTCTAAAAGATGAAGATGTGGTCGGTCAAAATTGGATTCATCAATTTTATTTACCTCAAATTTCTTTCATCAATCCAAGTCAAATGAGGGACAGTTGTTGTAATATCCGATAACTTAAAATACATTTGCGACTCGTAAACACCAATGCATATATGTGATATCGGGGGAGGTATATCACAAAAAATGGTTGAGCATACCATGTAACACTTATATTTAGTCATTCGAGGGGTTAAATAAAAGTTTTAGGTCAAAGAGATCATTAAAAAATAGATTAAAGTTTAAAGGTTCATTGTGGAGGAATACTAGAAATGATCTCATTTCTCATCTGATTTTGAACGAGCATATCTCCTAATATATAACGAGTTAGAGGGCATACAACCTATCCAATTGAAGATATTTGAGTCTAGTTTCCAACAAAACAAATTGCTCGTTAAAACGATGTCGGAATAAAAAGTTATGTTCACTCTACGACAAACGTGCGCACTGTCCAATCACTACGGGACATGTGGCACTTTAGGGAAAGTCGGCCAAACTTGTTGTTTTTATATTAGAAGGTTTGGATATACTTTCTCATATACTCAATAACGTGTAAGGACTAGTTTCAAGTTATTTCTTCAAGTCTTTCTCATCTTCAATCCACCAAAGCTTAAGGTAAGTTGGTTTCTTCAAGAATCAAGTGTCTTCCTCTCCATAGACCTATAGATATACCTAGCTAAATATTTTCTTGAAGGAAAAAGTATTGTTCTTGGAGAATAAAGAAGGACATGGGCTGTTTTTCTTTGATATATAGGTATGAATCCTCTTATATCTTCATAAATAGTATTATAAGGATGCTTTAAATATAATTTGCTGGTAGGACTCATGGGATGGTGATAGGAAGCTGTGATTCCATGTTTTACCCATTGTATTTGATGTTTTGGTGAGGAGGGAGTTTGTAGAAGGTTGTGTCGGCTGTTGTTTTAACCAAATGATAGGTCAAGGGTATTGTATTGGGGAAGTTAGTTGGTTACATTAAAATGGAAGGCAAGGTATAGAGAACGCGACTATTATAGTTCTTGAAAGTTTGTCGCTCACCAAGTGTTTGATGAAATTCCTATGTCGCTAAGAATATGTTGTAGCTGGTTATATGAGCTCCTATTATTTTGATTTATGGTATTAGTTCTCTACCAACTTAAACTATGAGCTTATAAAGGAATTTGACATCGTTAACAAGGAACCGGTGGGATGGTGATCTGAGGCCATGAGTTTTACTTTTATGTTAAGTGTGGATGATTAAGGGCGCTGGTTCTTTAAGGTTAAAGGATGAGGAGTAATACTGAACATGTAAATAAGTCATAAGCCTACTTGGAAAGTAGACAAATAGAAAGGTGTGGTGATACACCACTCATCTATGGTAATTGTTGAGATTGTCGCTCGCGAACCATTATTGTGTTTTTGGCATTGTTGTGACTCTTGATCAGTTTCTTATACTATCCTTTTATGATTTTATGTTATAGATAAAGTTGTCAGAAAAGGAGTTTGAAGACGTAAGATAGTAAGTCCCGAATTAAGGTATGTAAAGCTAAAACCTCTTTTGCCCTTAAGGCACGACCTAAACTCGCATGTTCTTCCGATAAATGTCACTATAGTTCTATGATACTTGAAATAAAGTTATCATATTTTATAAGCCCTCTCATGTTGAGTCCTTAACCTATAGAGTTATAGTACACTTCAAGGAAGCAATATGTTTCACACAACTACATTTGTCTACAATTGGAACTCTTAGAAGTTAGCGGTGTACATGTTGCATAAATTTAAAGAAAGCAGCCAGCGAAAGATTGTTCGTAAGTGCATAGGTCACAAGATATATGATTCTCAAGCTAAAGAATGTAATCACGAATTGTATCACGAGCTATGTGGTTAATGAATTAAATATTATAAATAATTGCAAGCAGTTAATATTATAGACTACTCTGCAGCGTAGGGTGGGTATATTTTGGGCTACTACGTGCGATGCTACTTTGTGCACAGAATTCAGATATAGTCAGCTGGAATATCTCGTCGTTGATTCACTTGACTGATACAGGCCTGCGGGGAGGACCATACAGGAAACCTGGGGGACGTACCTTGATAGACCTCATTACCAGACTATGAGATTTCACGTGTGGTCATGACAGTGGGCTACAGATGCCATACATGATTCACTTATCACTGTCAGTAGGCCATCACGTAATTCCCTGAAAGTTAGCTTTACAAAGAGCAAAGAAGCGATATAATGAAGCAAAGATATCACTTAGGCAAATTATAGGGATTATATATATAAATGACTATTCAATGAAACGTTCGATGAGGACCCTTTAGGTTGGTCACAATTCTAGTTACGTATTATGTCTCCTACATACACATGCTCAGATTTGCCTATCATGAAATTGGATGTCTACTTGTTATTAAGTTTGCTTTACATACCAGTACATGTTTTGTAGGTACTGATGTCCCTATTATTTTGGCGTTTCATTTGTATCACTACAGGCTCATGTACTCAGGACAACAAGCATTTTCAGTAGACTAGAGACTTCCAGTTTAGCAGTAGGTAAGCTCCACCTCTACCTGGAGCTATCAGATATTTAGAGCCTATATTTTGCTACGTATATACATATATCAGAATGGGTATGTCGGGGCCTGTCCCGACTAGTTATCAGATTCTCAGAGGCCTACTCTTTAGAGGCTTCATAGACTTGGTCTTGTTTTTGTTGTAAAGTAGCCAATGGGCTCTTTTGTTATCTATGTTTTAGTATTTGTCTTCATATAGGTTCCGCTGCCTATGAATCTACAGCTTTGGCATGAGATTAGTAAGATATTTAGCAGGTGCTTGGTATCAGAGCACAAGGTTCAAGTTTCCCATGGAGTCTATGAAGTAGCGTCTAGTAGGACCTTTCTTATAAATGTGTTGCGCACCATATTTATAATTTAGGGACTACATGGGCATTTAGGAATTTGACCATGTTTTATAATCTAGATCGTGCAATACAGCTAAGTCATAGAAAGTTAATTCTGACTCAAACTCTTTTTTCATTTGTGATTCAGATCATGTCTAGTACGGACAAGGATAAAGAAGGCTCGAGGTCCATTGCTAGTACTACTCAGTAGGCATCCATTTTAGAGCAGCCCCAACTAGTAGGTGATCAGGCCAGTGGTCAGTAGAGCTTGCCATGTCCTATGCTTCCAGGTCCTCAGATTCCATGACAGAAGGAGGTACAAGAGTTCCTCCACCTCCAGTAGTACCAACGGTAGTTCATTTACCACATGTACCGCCACCAGGTGCCTCAGAGCAAGATCTTAGAGGGGCAATACAGTTGCTCACTCAATTGGTAGTTGCTCAAGTCCAAAGACAAAATGCAGCAACACCTAGTATGGTTCAGGAATTGATAGCTGGATCCAGAGTACGTGATTTCCTCCATATGAACCCCCCCAGTATTCACAGGATCTAGGGTGACAGAGGACCCACAACAATTTATAGATGAGATCAACAGAATTCTTAGGGTCATGCACATCTCTGAGACTGAAGCAGTTGAATTAGCTTCCTATCAACTGAAAGATGTCGCCATTGCTTGGTACGAGATGTAGGTGGACTCTAAGGTTCCAGAAGAGTTTGGGCACACAGGTGAACCTTAGCACTGCATTTCACCCGCAAACAGAAGACCAAGCCGAACGCACTATACAAACACTCAAAGATATGTTGAGAGAATGTGTTTTAGACTTTAAAGGTAATTGGGATGATCATATGCCCTTGATAGAATTTGCCTACAATAATAGTTATCATTCAAGCATTAGCATGGCTCCATTTGAAGCCCTCTATGGGCGTCGGTGCAGATCGCCTATTTGTTGGTTTGAAGTAGGTGAAACTCAAATATTAGGACCAGACCTCGTTCACCAAGCCGTTGAAAATTTAAAGTTCATAAAAGAGCGACTGAAAATGGCTCAGAGCCGACAAAAATCATATTCAGACGTACGTCGTAGAGACATAAATTTCAGGTTGATGACTAGGTATTCTTGAAGGTATCCCCTATGAATGGAGTTATGATATTTGGGAGGAAAGGTAAGTTGAGCCCCTGGTATATTGGGACATATAAAGTTATACGAAGATTTGGCCAGGTAGCCTATGAGGTGGATTTTCCTCGAGAGGTAGTTGTAGTATACCTGGTCTTCCGTGTCGATGTTACGCAAATGTTTGGGAAATCCTACACAGGTTATTCCCATAGAAGGTATGGGATTCTCAGAACACTAATGTTATGAGGAAGTCCCAGTGGCAATATTGGACCAACAGGTCAGGAAGTTGAGGACAAAAGACGTAGCATCAGTCAAGGTACTTTGGAGAAGTCAGAATATAGAAGAAGCCACATGGGAAGCCGAGGCTGACATGAGGGCCAAGTATCCCCATTTATTTCAGTAGCCACATAAAGATTCTTAAAGTCATAACTCCTCTCATTTGAGTATCTGTTTTGCCTATACTTTGTAGTACTGCTTTATTAAATGTTATATGTTCACGTACTTGATACATACACCACATGTTCTTCAGAGTTGAAACATCTAAAGTATAAGGTAAATCATATTAGTTAGTGTAGTTTCAATTCGTATAAGGCCAAGCAGAGCCTAGTGAATATCCGTTGCATATTATTATGTGGAGATGCTCGGTGAAGCATTGTGTTTGTATTTTTGTTGGATGACAGGTTTTGGATAGGCCTGTTTACAAAGGAAACTCTGCCAGTTTTTTTCAAATTCATTCGAGGACGAATGATCCAAAGGGGGTGATAATGTAATATCCCATAACTTAAAATACATTTGCGACTCGTACACACTAATGCATATATGTTATATCGGGGGAGGTATATCATTGAAAGTGGTTAAGCATACCATGTAACCCTTATATTTAGTCATTTGAAGGGTTAAACAAAAGTTTTAGGTCAAAGAGATCATTAAAAAAAAGATTAAAGTTTAAAGGTTCATTGTCGAGGAATACTACAAATGATCTCATTTCTCATCTGACTTTTAACGAGCATATATCCTTCTATTTAACGAATTAGAGGGCCTAAAACCTATCCAATTGACCTTTCTTATAAATGTGTTGTGCGCCATATTTATAATTTAGGGACTACATGGGCATTTAGGAATTTGATCTTCTTTTATATTCTAGATCGTGCGATACAGCTAAGTCATAGAAAGTTAATTCTGACTCAAACTCTTTTTTCATTTGATTCAGATCATGTCTAGTATGGACAAGGATAAAGAAGGCTCGAGGTCCATTGCTAGTACTACTCAGGAGGCATCCAATTTAGAGCAGCCCTAACTAGTAGGTGATCAGACCAGTGGTCAGTAGAGCTTGTCATGTCCTATGCTTCCATGTCCTTAGATTCCCATAACATAAGGAGCTACAGGAGTTCCTACACCTCCAGTAGTACCAACGGTAGTTCATTTACAACATGTACAGTCACCAGGTGCCTCAGATCAAGATCTTAGAGGGGTAATACAGTTGCTCACTCAATTGGTAGCTACTCAAGTCCAAAGACAAAATGCAGCAACACCTAGTACAGTTCAGGAAGAGGCAGCTGGATCCAGAGTACATGATTCCCTCCATATGATTCCCCAGTATTCACAGAATCTAGGATGATAGAGGACCCACAACGGTTTATAGATGAGATCAACAGAATTCTTAAGGTCATGCATATGTCGGAGACTGAGTTAGTTGAATTAGCTTCATATCAGCTGAAAGATGTCACCATTGCTTGGTACGTGATGTGGGTGGACTCTAGGGGACAAAATTCTTCTCCAACAGTTTGGAAGAAGTCCTCTAAGGCCCTTATGGAGCACTTTCTTCCACTAGAGCTTAGGGAAGCGAGTATGGATGAATTTTTAAAATTTCTACAGAATAACCTTAGCATCATGGAGTATTGCATGCGATTCACTCAGTTGGCTAGATTTGCTCCTGAGATGGTTAGTACCCAAAATGCAAGGATGCATCGCTTCATTGGGGGACTTGGGGATCATTTGATTGGCTCCTGCACTATTGACCAAGTTGACGCAAAAGGTAGTGAAGTTTAATTGGTCCGATGCGTGTGAGAAAAGCTTCCAAGAGCTGAAAGATAGATTGACTAAGGCGCCGGTATTGTCTTTACTAAAGGGTACAGAAGGGTATGTAGTTTATTATGATGCTTCAGGCATTGGCCTAGGGTGCGTCTTAATGCAGCAAGGGAAGGTGATAGCATGCGCTTCTCGGCAATTGAAGAAACACGAACAAAACTACCCCACTCATGATTAGGAGCTTGCTGCAGTGGTATTTGCGCTTAAGATTTGGTGACTCTATTTGTATGGGGTACATGTTGATATTTTTACAGATCATAAGAGTCTCCAATATCTTTTCAAGCAAAAGTATTTGAATATCAGGCAGAGAAGGTGGCTAGAGTTGTAGAAGGACTATGATGTGAACATCCTCTACCACCCAGGTAAAGCTAACGTGGTAGCAGATTCTCTTAGTCTACTATCTATGGAAGTCTAGTACATTTACCATGTGTACAACAGGAAGTAGAACGAAATATTCACAAATTAGCCAGCCTGGTAGTCCAACTTCTTGAAGCCGAAGATGGAGGCGTAGTCGTGCAGAATACTACCGAATCATCATTAGTGGCATTGGTGAAAGAAAAACCATATGACGATCCAATATTTCTACAGTATGAAGAAAAGATTCGTGAGCACTGAATTACTGCATTCAATTTAGCAGAAGATGGCACCTTGAGATGCCAAGGCAGAGTGTGTGTTCCAAATATATATGGGTTAATGCAGAAAATCATGGATGAGGCACATTGTTCCTGATACTCAATTCATCCAAGCTCCACAAAGATGACCTTAAGGAGGTCTACTAGTGGAATGACATGAAAAGGAATATTGCGGAATACGTGGCACAATGCCCCAATTGCCAACAAGTTAAAGCAGAACATCAGAGGCCCGGTGGCCTAGCTCAGACTATGGACATTCCAATATGGAAATGGAAGGCTATTAATATGGATTTCATTACAGGTTTGCCTTTCTCTTTTAAGAGACATGATTCCATTTGGGTGATCATTGATCGATTGACAAAATCAGCCCACTTCTTGCCAGTTAAATCCAGCAGAACAGCCAAAGAATATGCCAAGTTATATGTAAGGGAAGTTGTTCGCTTGCATAGGACTCTACTATCTATTATTTCAGATAGGGGTGCCCAATTTATGGAACATTTCTAGAGATCATTCTAGAAGAGTTTAGGCACACAGGTGAACTTTAGCACTACATTTCACCTAGAAACAGACGGCCAAGCCGAATGCACTATTCAAACAATCGAAGATATGTTGAGAGCATATGTTTTAGACTTTAAAGGTAATTGGGATGATCATATGCCCTTGATAGAATTTGCCTACAATAATAGTTATCATTCAAGCATTGGCATGGCTCCATTTGAATCCCTCTATGGGCATCGGTGCAGATCGTCTATTGGTTGGTTTGAAGTAGGTGAAACTCAAATATTAGGACCAGACCTTGTTCACCAAGCTGTTGAAAAAGTAAAGTTGATAAAAGAGCGACTGAAAATGGCTCAGAGCCGACAAAAATCATATGCAGACGTACGTCGTAGAGACATAGAATTCTAGGTTGATGACTAGGTATTCTTGAAGGTATCCCCTATGAAAGGAGTTATGATATTTGGGAGGAAAGGTAAGTTGAACCCCATGTATATTGGGCCATATAAGTTATACGTAAAGTTGGCCAGGTAGCCTATTAGGTGGGTTTGCCTCGAGAGTTATCTGCAGTACACCTGGTCTTTCATATGTCAATGTTACGCAAATGCTTGGGAGATCCTACACAGGTTATTCCCATAGAAGGTATGGAATTCTCAGAACACTTATCTTATGAGGAAGTCCCAGTGGCAATATTGGACCAACAAGGTCAGGAAATTGATGACAAAAGACGTAGCATTAGTCAAGGTACTTTGGAGAAGTCAGAATATAAAAGAAGCAATATGGGAAGCAGAGGCTGACATGAGGGCCACGCATCCTCACTTATTTCAATAGCCACACAAATATTCTTAAAGTCATAACTTCTCTCATTTGATTATTTTTTTGCCTGTACTTTATAGTACTGCTTTATTATATGTTATATGTTCAGATACTTGATGCAGACACCACATGTTCCTCAGAGTTGAAAAATCCACAGTATAAGGTATATTATATTAGTTAGTGTAGTTTTAATTCCTATAAGGCCAAGGAGAGCCTAGTGAATATCTGTTGCATATTATTATGTGGTGATGGTCGGTGAAGCATTGTGCTTGTATTTTTGTTGGATGACAAGTTTTGGATAAGCCTGTTTACAAAGGAAACTCTGCCAGTTTTTTATTAAATTCATTCGAGGACGAATGATCCAAAGGGGGCGATAATGTAATATCCCGTAAGTTAAAATACATTTGCAACTCGTAAACACCAATGCATATATGTAATATCGGAGGAGGTATATCATTGAAAATGGTTAAGCATACCATGTGACCCTTATATTTAGTCATTTGAAGGGTTAAACAAAAGTTTTAGGTCAAAGAGATCATTAAAGAAGAGATTAAAGTTTAAAGGTTCATTGTGGAGGAATACTACAAATAATCACATTTCTCATTTGACTTTGAACGAGCATATATCCTTCTATATAACGAATTAGAGGGCCTAAAACCTATCCAATTGAAGGTATTTGAGTCTAGTTTCCAGCAAAATAAACCGCTCATTAAAATGATGTCGGAGTAAAAAGTTGTGTTCATTCAACGACAGACGCGCGCATTGCCTTATCACTGCACGACATGTGGCACTTTAGAGAAAGTCGGCCAAACTTGTTGTTTTTATATTAGAAGTTTGGGATATACTTTCTCATCTTCAATCCACCAAATATTAAGGTAAGTTGGCTTATTCAAGAATCAAGTGTCTTCCTCTCCATAGACCTATAGATATAGTTAGCTAAATGCTTTCTTGAAGGAAAAAAGTATTGTTCTTTTAGAATAAAGAAGGGAAGAGGCTGCTTTTATTTGATATATAGGTATGAATCCTCTTATATCTTCATAAATAGTAATCCAAGGATGCTTTAAGTATAATTTGCGGGTAGGACTAACAGGACGGTGATAGAAAGCCGTGAGTCCATGTTTTACCCATTGTATTTGATGTTTTGGTGAGGAGGGAGTTTGTAGAAGGTTGTGTTGGCTGTTGTTTTGACCAAATGAGGGGTCTATGGTATTGTATTGGGGAAGTAAGCAGGTTACATTAAAATGGAAGGCGAGGTATAGAGAACGCGACTATTATAGTACTTGAAAGTTAGTCGCTCACCAAGTGTTTGATGAAATTCCTATGTCGCTAAGAATATGGTGTAGTTGGTTATATGAGCTCCTATTATTTTAATTTATGGCATTAGTTCTCTACCAACTTAAACTATGAGCTTATAAAGGAATTTGACATCGTTAACAAGGAACCGGTGGGATGGTGATCTGAGGCAAGTTTTACTTTTATGTTAAGCGTGGATGATAAAGGGCGTAATTCTTTATGGTTAAAGGATGAGGAGTAATACTGAACATGTAAATAAGTCATAAGCCTACTTGGAAAGTAGACAAAGAGAAGGGTGTGGTGATACACCACTCATCTATGGTAATTGTTGAGATTGTCGCTCATGAACCATTATTGTGTTTTTGGCATTGTTGTGACTCTTGATTAGTTTCTTATACTATCCCTTTATGACTTTATGTTATAGATAAAGTTATCAGCAAAGGAGTTTGAAGACGTAAGATAGTAAGTCCCGAATTAAGGTATGTAAAGCTAAAACCTCGTTTGCCCTTAAGGCACGACCTAAACTCACATGTTCTTCCGATAAATTTCATTATAGATTCTATGATACTTGAAAGAAAGTTATCCTATTTTATAAACTCTCTCATGTTGAGTCCTAAACCTATAGAGTTAAAGTACTCTTCAAGGAAGCAATATGTTTCACACAACTACATTTGTCTACAGTTGGAACTTTTAGAAGTTAGCGGTGTACATGTTATATAAATTTAAAGAAAGAAGCCATCCATAGACTGTTCGTAAGTGCATAGATCACAAGATATATTAATCTCAAGCTAAAGAATGTAATCACGAATTGTATCACGAGCTATGTGATTAATGAATTAATCATTATAAAGAATTGCAAGCTGTTGAGATTATAGACTACTCTGCAGCGTACTGTGGGTATATTTAGGGCTACTATGTGCGACGCTACTCTATGCACAGAATTCAGATATAGTCAGCTGGAATTTCTCATCGTGGATTCACCTGACTAATACAGGCCTGCGGGCAGACCATACAGAAGACCTAGGGGCGTACCTTGATAGACCTCGTTACCTGACTATGAGATTTCACGCGTGGTCGTGATAGTGTTCTTCAGATGCCATACAGGGTTCACTAATCGCCGTCAGTAGGCCATCTTGTGATTCCCTGACAGTTAGCTTCACAAAGAGCAAATAAGCGATATAATGAAGTAAAGATATCACTTAGGCAAATCATAGGGATTATATATATAAATGACTAAGCCATGAAACGTTCGATGAGGACCCTTGAGGTTGGTCACAATTCCAGTTACGGATTATGTCTCCTGCATACACATGCTCAGATTTGCCTATCATGATATTTGATGTCTACTTTTATTCAGTTTGCTTTACATACCAGTACATGTTTTGTATGTACTGATGTCCCTATTATTTTGGCGTTTCATTTGTTTCACTACAGGCTCAAGTAATCAGGACAACAAGCATTTTCAGTAGACTAGAGACTTCCAGTTTAGCTGTTGGTAAGCTCCACCTCTACCTGGAGCTATTAGATATTTAGAGCCTATATTTTTCTACGTATGTACATATATTAGAATGGGTATGTCAGGGCCCTATCCCGACTAGTTATCAGATTCTCAGAGGCATATTCTTTAGAGGCTTCGTAGACTTAGTCTTGTTTCCGTTGTAAAGTAGCCCAACGGCCCCTTTTGTTATCTATGTTTTAGTATGTGTCTTAATATAGGTTCTGCTATGAATCTACAGCTTTGGCATGAGATTAGTAAGATATTTAGCAGGTGCTTGTGTATATCCTTGATGTCTGCCCCTTTCTAGTTAGGGGTGTGACAATTGTTGACACCCAATTTTGGACCTCCGCAATATAAATTAATCATTGAGCTTCTTAAACCCCAAACGATTTGAAATAATTGACTTTATAAAATTCAAAATATTTTTCAAGTCATTTTAAGTAATTTTTGTCATTTTTTTATAATTTTTAAATAATTTATATATTCTATGTAATTTTATACATAAATATAGTATATTTTATAATATTTAAAGATGGTCTCAAAAAAGATTTTATTTTAATTAAATATTTGGTTAATTAGTTTAGTTATATAATTATTTTAGTTTTGAATAATTAAGCTTATAATTAATTTAATTATTTTATTTCTTTTAGGATAAGAAGCTTATTAATTAATTACTATTAATTTATCTTATTTAATTGATTAGCCATTTTATCCTTATCAATTCAATTTGGTTACATCTTTAATCCATATGGCATTTTTTTCTTATTACAAATCTAGCCAATCTTTTACCTCCCTTTAAACCAAATTTAAGATCAATTTTGGGGGCAATTACTAAATCCCCAAACCATTTCGGCAGCCCACTTCATAAACCCAGCCCACCAAATAACATACAGCAATCGAAACCACCCAAATACAGACAGCAATACCAAAAAGACCCAAAAACCCGACCCCAACTATGTCTTCTTCTCCATCGTGAAGCAGAACCCAGAATCCAGAAACCCAGCAAGAAAATTGACCCAGCAATGCGATCCAAATCGCGACCCGGGCCCACTCTCACTATGTCATCTTCTTTCTCTCTCTCGTATCCTCTCCGTACGGAGAATCTTCCAGGTGTTACAATCTTGTAACTCGTTTGTCCTTCGCTCAAATCAGACGACCATGGTTCTCAATCCATTGAGAATTGTACATGTTTGGTACTAATTCGAGCTGGCCAGTCTTATCTTCTAAAAAATTCAAATTTTGAATTTGAATTCTATCTTAATCCCTCCCGTTTTCCCCCTTAAATCAACCCTTATCTTCTTCTATTTAAAGCCCTCACCCTCTTCATTCAAAAGGTTGGATCGGAGATAGTTGATATTGAGTTAGGGAAAAGTTTGGAAAATTAAAGTTTGAGACGGTGAGAAAAGCATAAGAGAGAGCTGAAATTTACATTTAGGTCAATAGTGTTCATAGTTTTGAAATCTCTGAGTCATTTGCTTGGAATCCGAGTTTCCATCCGAATCTTTTGGTGTTGATTCTCTGCTTCTCGAGTCGAGCCTGTGGGGGTGGAAGTCAGCTTCAAGTCTTGTTCGTCTCAGTTCGCTGCCGAGGAAGAGGTGAGAATCCAGTCTTTATCTCAATTCGTTGCTTCCTTTGTCTTTAACTTTTGTGTGTCCTGTTACGATCTCGTCTTAGTATTCATATACTTTAAGATTTCATTCGTTGTTTAGAAAAATGTTCATGTCTCTTGGAATATGCCTAAATATGAGTTGCATACTGTATTACTCTGTTTAAGCATTAAAATTGTATTCATTATGTGATTATCAGAATCGGTTTGATGACTTGCTTTCCGTGATTAATGTCTTGAATGCTCCTCATACTCGTAGTTCTCTGTCCATCTGTTGTTTTTTTTCTCTCCAGACCTTGGGTTTTATTTATTCTTAATTCCTTTGTTTTTTTTTCAAAATCGATCGCTGTCCTTTTCATCTTATGATTGTTTTCTGATGATTCTATATCAGTTGATGTTCCAGTAGCAAAAAATGAGATATAAATTGTTTTTTTCTTTCTATTTGTTTTGCTCCTTGCTATGAGTAGTTGTGACTTAAATAATCTTAGATATCTCATTGGCATGATTTCTAGATCTCTTGTGTTTTGTATTTGGTTTATTCATTGTGTTTTGAATAGGCATTAGTAAGATACAATGTAAGGTTGTCTGTTGTGATTTAGCTTAAGGCATTTGCCCCAGTTAATTTTGTAAGTAGTTAAAAGTCATGCAATTTGAAATCAATTAATAAATGCATGCATCTTTGCTTCTCTGTTGTTATTAGCCCTATTAGATTTGACTTATAAGTGGTATCTTTCATGATCAAAATTGAGATTTTCTTATTCTTTAGGAAGTCACATGCTTGGCAGCAACTAGTTCTCTTATTGTTTGCATCACTTAGTGTAATTATTTACTCCCTTTATTCAGTAAAGATATTGTCTAAGAGTAGATTTGATTGTGTATTTTGTGATTAAATGGCTTAAGCTTTCATGTCTCGTTCCTTTATGCCATCACTGTTTTCCTCCCTCCCATTTCCCTTTGGTTAATTAATTCTTGTCTCCAAAAACAAATACCTTTAATTGTTCTTTGAGTCAATTGTGATTAATGTTCAGTTTTATGCAAGCATGCTTCTTTGATTTTGATGTGGGATATAAATATTTGTCTTATTCTTAGTATGTTCATTAGTTTTTTTTTGTTTTTTTATTTATTCATTCATTTATTTTCATTATGCTTTGCTTTAGCAATATTAAATAATCCAATTAATTTATATCATCTCATCATGTGTCGCTATTGTGCATATCTAGAGTGTATAATTTTCTTATTAGCATCCTTCCTTTTCTGAAGTGATAAATTGTTGTTAATGGCTTGTGTTATATTCTTCTTACTCTTCTTAATTATTTACCTTTACTTTGTGTTTTTTCATGTGATACCAATCTGAGTCCATTTTGGACTTCTCCTTTCATATCCTTGAGTTGTCTCGAGTCAACCTCACCCATGTACGAGCAAGGGAAGCAGAAATAAGGGCATAGAAGAAAAATTACAAGTCCCGAGAGACAAAATGCGCTGATATACAGCGTGTTACTGCCGATATACAGCAGTTGTATATGCTGTAAAAAAATAAGGAGAAATAGGCCCAAAGTCCTAAAATTTCAGTTTTTGTGTTTTGTTGTAATTGGGTCAAAAGCCCATTTATTTTTAGTATTATTTGTTAGATATTAGGACAAGTACAAAAGGGGCAAGAATTGGGCCAAAAGCCCAAAGTAAGCATTTCAGCCTATTTTGCTAGTCATTAGGATAGGTACAAATGGACCAAAGGCCTAAAAGCTGAAATTAGGCCCAAGTACTGGCCCAGGCGGACAGAAAACCAGACTTGGGCCCAAAACTCTCTCTCTTCATTTTATTTGTTTCATATTTGTTTAATAGTTTATTTTCTAGTCAATTTTAAGGTTTTCCTAATTTGATTTCCCTAAAAGATAGTCATTTTGAGATTTTCTAAAGACTAAATAATTATAATCTTTTCACTACTTAAATTACCATGAAAATATTTTATTTAGGTAAATCCCTTATACTATTTCCCTTCCCCTAAAAAATAATTTCAAGTCTTAAGTTGTTTATTTCCTAAACTTTTCAAGCATGCTTTTATTTTAAAATCAATTAGCCAAATATTTTAGTTATCGGATAACCGCAAGTTAGCGGATGTTTTAGGTGCTTTCAAATCCTTCCTAAAACATTAATATGAACTCCAAACTCCTTTAATATTTCCAATCGATTTCCTATTTTTAATTTTTTTTTAAAATAATTTTCTTGATTTTTGTTTAAAAATTAAGTGGCGACTCTTGAAACTCCGTCTCTTTTTTAAATAAAACAAGGTCTACAAGAAACTTGCTATTATGGGAGTGACTCTGGTAGAGAAGGTGGAATTGGCCGCTTATCAACTTAAAGCAATTGTTCAGATTTGGTTTAATCAATGGAAGGAGGCAAGGCCGGAAGGAGTGGGTCATATAGAATTGGAAAACTTCAAAAGTGCTTTTCTTGATCGATTCTTCCCTCTAAAGATGAGAGAGGCCAAGGTACTTGAGTTCATAAACCTTAGGCAAGGAAATATGAGTGTAAGGGAGTATGCCTTGAGGTTCACTCAACTGTCCAAATATGCTCTTTCTATTGTGGCGGATCGTAGGGCCAAGATGAGTCAGTTTGTGTCAGATGTGTCTGACATGGTATTCAAAGAGTGTCGCACCGCAATGCTTGTCTATGATGTGTACATTTCTTGCCTTATGGTGCACGCCCAACAAATAGAAGAGGAAAAGCTCAAGGAAATATCTGGGTAGGCAAAAAGGGCTATAGTGGATGATAGAACCTTTGCAGATTATAGGTCCGGTGGACGGGGTTGTTCAAGGTTTCGGCAAAAGTTCTCAGGGCAAGGTTCTAAAAATGCTCCTCCGAGGCCAATTAATGATAAGGTGTCTAACCCCAAATCTCAAGGAGATGGTGGTAGGCCTTTGATACCTACTTGTGCTAAATGTAGGAGAAATCACGAAGGGAAGTGTCTAGGGGTTCTAATGCTTGCTTCGGGTGTGGTAAAATAGATCATAAGATAAGGGACTGCCCTTCGGTTGCTAGAAGTCAGGGAGACACTTGTCGTAGGGCTAAACCTACCCTTCATCCGGTCCAAGTGGCTCGGGTGGGAATGCTCATAAGCAAAACCATTTCTATTCACTCCAAACTAGAGGTGATCAAGAGAGTTCCCCAAATGTGGTGACCGGTATGTTAAAAGTCTTTCAATATGATGTGTATGCCTTGCTTGATCCCGGTGCTACTTTGTAATTTGTGACACCGTTAGTGGCTATGAGAATTGATATGCTTTTTGATGTGTTGTTAGATACTTTTTATGTTTCTACCCATGTTTATGATTCTATGGTGGCTAAGAGAGTCTATAGGAGATGTCCCATTTCCTTATCTCATAGAGTCACTCTAATAGACTTGGTAGAACTTGACATGATTGACTTCGATGTTATCTTAGGTATGGATTTGTTGCATTCTTGTTACGCCTCTATTGATTGTAGGACTAGAGTTGTCAAATTTCAGTTTCCAAATGAGCATATCCTTGAGTGGAAGGGGGGAATTTCTATGCCTAGAGGTCAATTTGTTTCTTACCTTAAAGCCAGGAAAATGATTTCTAAGGCTTGTATCTATCATATAGTGAGGGTGAGGGATGTGGAGTCTGAAACTCCTATTCTTAGGTCGGTCCCTGTTGTAAAAGAGTTTTCAGAAGTTTTCCCCGACCCGATATCCCTCCCGAAAGGGAAATAGACTTCGGGATTGACCTTTTCCCTGATACCCAACCTATCTCTATTCCTCCTTATAGAATGGCTCCGGCGAAACTTAAGGAGTTGAAAGAACTGTTAAAGGACTTATTGGATAAGGGTTTCATCCGACCGAATATCTCTCCATGGGGTGCTCCGGTGTTGTTTGTTAGGAATAAGGCTGACAAACGGACAGGGTTTTGACCGGTTTGGTCCGGTTCCCATATTGGTAAGTCCGGTACCGGTTGAATCGGTAAGGAACCGGTCTTATAGGGCATCGGAACCGGTACCGAAATGGAACCCAGTTTTTTATCCGGCTCGGTAAGAACCGGTTCCTATTCGGTTGAACCGGTTCAACGATCACTTCCATTTATTTTTTGTTTTAAATTTGAACATTAATATTTAGCCGTTGGGCCCTTTTAGCCATTGGGCTGGGGGCCAAAACGGCTCAAAACACCCCTTCCCACCCCTCTCTAACCCCTTAACACTATAAATATACCCATATTCTTTTATTTAATTCACAAATTATCTCATTAACATCTTACAAAATCTCTCAATTTTCAATCTCTCATAAATTCATAATTATTATTTTGTGATATTGACTTGGAGTTCAGATTTTGGAGATTTATTTGAAGTAAATCGGAAGCTTCAATTGGCATATCTCCATTTCGGTTTTGGTTATACGTCTACTTTTACGTAGACGTTCAGTACATTCGTTCCAACTTTAATTTTTTATTTGTTTATTAATTAAGCTATTTTTTTTTTGTTATATTATCTTGCTTGTTTTTCATAATATTAATTATTTTAAACTTGAACATGAATTTGGAAAAATATAGTGGTAAAAGACCAATGTCGGAAAGACAAAATAATAGGGGTGGAGGAAGTAGTTCTAATTCTAAAAATTTGCCACCTCCTAGATTTAGAATTAATACTAATGATTATATTCATGTTGATGAAACTTCTTTTACATGAGACTCACGACCTATTGAATTTAATTCCGAAAATGAAGTAGATCATGAAACTTTAAATAGATGTTTTACTA
>JAJONS010032512.1:0-28315 GCA_029582315.1 Solanum tarnii x Solanum tuberosum
TAATGGAAAAGAATTTACAAATGTACCGAAGAACCCAAGATACGTTATATCTAGAATACATCATAAATAATATTAAAGAAATATTCAAATTGAAACAACTATCAGAAAAATGGTACGAAAAATATTATTAAATACTACCATGAACTCCTTACCCCCTTCTGCACCCCCGAAAAATGGTGTTCTTTCAAACCTCGACAGGCATACTCAATTTATCTACTCTCTCGACTAGATAGGTAGAATCGATCTAAGATTCATTCTCTCGAGCTAAACCCACAACAACCCCATTACTACAAAAGCTGATTTATAACCTTGGCTCTACAAGTCTTTCTCAAGCAAGCATAGAATACTAAATTAACATTGCAATCTTCACTACAATTAATAAATTTAACCTCAACTATAGAACAAAGCCACTTCAAAAAATCAAGAAAATTAATAATACTAACACCCATAAGCTAATTAAGACAATTAGTCACATAATCACACTCCCAAGAATGGGGGATTTAGCCAAACATAATAAAAATAAGAAATCAATACCGATTACATTCTCCATAGCTAGGTATTAATCTCCAAGTCTTTGCAATGCTTCAATTTAGATACAATTCAAAAACCTAATTCGAAACAACTAGAAAAACTCGTCAAAACTAAGCAAAAAAATATTTTCGTTAAAACAATGAGTTTCACAATGATAGGATCTCCTGATCTTCTTTTAAAAGTAAATTTATAGGTTTTTAGAATTTTTCCTTCCTGGTCATTCGACGAGATAAGTCGCATGCCTCCAAAAAGGCCGACGACTAGCCAAATGTCCCTATCCATCACCTTTTTATCTTTAATTCGTACCACTTTCGTACCATATCATTGGGCAGTCTAGATCGGGGTCGCCGACAAGTTTGGCAATGCACTGTTTGTTCTTGTGGATCACTGTTTTTGGCATGCACCTTCATTGATAGTTCCCTAGTATTCAGTTAATTGACTTTCCTTCGCTGATCCAATCAGTGTATCACCGATGGGTACAATACTTCGCCCAATTTTTGTCATTGAAGGTGTAGCATGCTGTTATTTTATGTAAGCAAAGAGGCCACTCGGTGAACCGCCGAGTGGCTTGGGCGATCTTCAGCTTTGTTGTTCTTTTCTCTGTTTCCCATTAATTTCCTTTCCTTGCTCTTTTGTTTTCCTAGCTACAAATCAACACATAAGCATCAGTTTAGAACATAAATTAGTCCTTCAGGACAATAAAACTATGAAAATAAAATCCTGAATGAGTCCAAATCCCTGACTCATCAACACCCCAAACATAAACTTTTATTTCTCCTCAACTGAAACTCAAGCTCAATCAGTTAAAAAAAATATCTACAAACAGTGCTACTCAAGACTCAGTACAAATGCACACAAGAGGTTAAATTTTTGCATGTAGTGTTCAATTGTCCACTCTAAGTTTCAAATTGTGACTTAATATCATCAAATAGAACTGAAGCTCACAATACTTTCTTCAAATGATAGTTCTAGCTCAACAAAAACATTTAAATGCCCTCAGTCAAGATCACAAAGGTTTTTCAAGGCTTGTAATATGGCTGATTGTACAGGTATGATCATTTTGCTTTAGTGACTTCTACCTTCATGAAGTATGGCCTGCAAATCACTATTTGTCCTTCTCTTTCACATTCTATGATTTTCACAATCCACCCTTTTATTCATCTAAGCATGACTCATTGGATACCCCATTTCTTTTGCTCCTTTCACAAACTTTATTTCACAAACACTTCTCTTTTTCATTTATTTTTTTTTTTTGAATGGAGGGGTTCCATATTTTTCATCATGATCCTTCAAACTGGATTTTTCATAGTCCTTGATTTTCCTTCGTTTTCACCACATGCCAAACGCCTATGTTGGCTATTCAAATGAACCAATACTTCATGAAGGTTACAAGTGATGGGATAAAGAGGCCAAAGTTGTTCAGTTTCTTCCAAAGAAAAGTATAGGCTCAAAACATACCAAGCTAGGTTCACACTCTCACAAGGTTCCCACAAAGAGGTATAATATCAATTTTCAGCTCACATTTCACAAATTGTGCCTAAGTTCATTTCAATCGCTTTCTTCAATAAATCAATTGGACTAACAGGGGAAGTTCTATGTGTCATCAAGCACATAATTCAAGAAAACTCACCACTCATGGCATTTGATACAATCATTAAACAAGACTCTATAATTTTTAGCTAGCGTGCAACGATCATCATAAGAGATCAACTCAACAATCGGCTAGTCCCAGTGAGAAGCTAGGAGTTCACATATGACTTATGTGAATCAATTTGCCTCATTGTAGCCGCACACTCATATCGTTCAATTGAGAGCACTATTCAAGTCATCGATATTTATCACAATCGACACTCGAGATTGGAACAAAACAACCATGCTCTCAAAGTGTTACAAACCTCTACCCCACAAAATATACCTCCTCAATGCATTATGAAAGATAAAGACAAAATGAAAAAGGAAAAAGTACGGAAAGAAAAGTACAGGGTTAGGAGAACTCCTCACTATGAGGCCCATAAATGAATCTTGGTAGAGGACGCCAAAACATTCGACAGGTCAAATTGCCTACGGATTACAAAAATTACAGAATGTTGTACTAGAAAAATGTGACAAAAGGTCGATCGAGGTCAGGTATGCCGAACCCCATTGGCCTATTGCCGAACAGAGTAGCAGTATCGCCTAATGTTCCAGAACACTGGCCATTCATATGTGACCAAAATGAGGTGTGAATCGGGCTGGCCGAACCTCATCGGCGCATCGCCGATCAGTTTTGCTAGTTCACCAAATAATCCAAGATGATGGTCCTTCTTTCAAGTGCAAAAGGTGAACCAAATCGCAACTGCCGACCCATTCGGCAGACTACTGAAATGGTCAGACCATCGCATAATCACCTATCCCTGCACATCCAGCACACATTATTGGAAAATAACTAAAACTTGCGTTGCCTCCTAAGAAGTGCCTTATTTAACGTTGTGGCACGATGTGGAAATGCATTCAAGCATCTTCCAAATACACCACTTTAATTACTGATACCTCATGACATTCTAAAAAATAGAGTTTGAGATGTTGTTCAATCACCTTAAAGGCCGATTCATCTTTACTTCCAACTTTGGCTGCCCCATTTGCAACTACTCGAGTCACTTTGAATAGACCAAACAACTTTGATTTCAGTTTTTGAGGGAACAGTCTCAAACGAGAATTGTAAAGTAAGACACAATCACCGGCTCGGAATTTGCGTTGAATGATTTTGGAGTCATGCCACTTCTTCATTTTCTCCTTATACAGGGCTGAGCTTTGATATCCTTTCAACTGGAATTCCTCCAACCCCTGAAGTTGGTTAATTCTCCCTTTCGACGCTTTCTCCCAATTCATATTTAATCTCTTCAACACGCATGGAGCCTTGTGTTCCAGCCCAAATTATAGGTGGCAAGACTTTCAACACACTAACTGATTGGGTGACATACCAATCGGTGTTTTAAATGCAGTGTGATATGCCCATAGAGTATTATCCAACTTTCGAGACTAATCCTTCAGATTTGCATTCACATATTTTGCCAAAATACTTTTGATCTCTCGGTTTGAAATATCAACGGCTGCTCGTTTGTGGATGATATGGCGTTACAAATTTATGCTTGACCCAGTATTTTCTCAACAATATAGCAAACATCTGGTCGCCATAATGAGATCCTCCATCACTAATGATAGCACGCGGGGAACCAAATTGTGCGAAAATATATCGCTTTAAGAATTGCACCACAGTCTTAACCTCATTGTTGGGTAATGCTACAGCTTTTACGCATTTGGATACGTAATCAACCGCCACAAAGATGTACTTGTTTCCAAAAAAGCTCTCAAACGGCCCCATTAAATTTATACCCCAAACATCGTACAACTCAAATTCTAGGATGGTGTTGAGAGGTAATTCGTGCTTTCTTGATACCCCTCCTTGGTTTTGGCATGGTATGCAATGTTTCACAAACTCATGCGCATCTCTGTATAGTGATGACCAATAGTAATCACTTTGAAGCACTTTTGCTACTGTTCGCACTCTGCTATGATATCTACCAACAGGTGAAGCATGACACGCATTGAGAACTTTATTGACCTCCTCTTCCGGTATAGATTGTCGAATTATATGGTATTCATATTCTCTGAATTGATATGGTTTGCCCCAAAAATATTTCATTACATCGAACAAGAACTGCTTTCGTTGATAAAAATTAAGACCCTCGGGAACTATTTCACACACTACATGGTTTGCAAGATCATCATACCAAGGGTTGTTGCTAGTTTCTAACCGCGATAAATGATCTGCCACTTGATTTTCACACACCTTTAGATCTTTTACATCAAAATCAAACTCTTGTAACAACAAGACCCCCCTAATCAACCTCGGCATTGTATCATTCTTAGCCATTAAGTACCGCAACTCTGCATGATCAATGTTAACTATCAATCTAGTGCCCAACAAGTAAGCCCTGAACTTCTCAAATGCATAAGCCATAGCAAGTAGTTTATATTCAATAATAGTGTAGTTGCGTTGAGCTCCATTTAACGATTTGATGACGTAATAGATTGGATGAAAAAGCTTGTTGCGTTTTTGCCCTAATATAGCGCCTAGAGCAATACCATTTGCATCACACATAACCTCAAATGGTTCAGTCCAATCTGGACTAATGATCAGTGGGGTAGAGAGAAGCTTTTCTTTCAAACACTCAAAAGCTTTTGAGCAAGCATCATCAAAGATAAACTTCGCCTCTTTTTCCAATAGCTTGCACAATGGGTGTGCAATTTTTGAGAAGTCTTGGATGAATCTCCTATAGAACCCTGCATGACCCACCAAACTTCGAATACCCTTTACACAGATCGGTAGTAGCAACTTCTCGCTTACCTCGATCTTTGCATCATCTCTCTCCAATCCCTTGTGTGACACCTTGTGGCCTAGGAATATGCCTTCCTTAAACATGTAATGACATTTTTCCCAATATAGGACTAGGTTGGTTGCTACGCACCTTTGAAGGGCCTGCTCAAGATGAACGAAACATGTCTTAAATGAACCAGCCACGACTGAGAAATCATCCATGAAGACTTCCATTGAGTCTTCCACAATAGCTGCAAAATAGAAAGCACGCACCATTGGAATGTCGCCGGAGAATTACACAACCCAAATGACATCCTCTTGAAAGAAAAAGTTCTATAGGGACATGTGAATGTAGTTTTCTCTTGGTCTTTCAGTGTAATAGAAATTTGGTTGTACCCAGAGTAGCCATCCAAGAAGTAGTATCATCCACGCCCTGCAAGTCTATCGAGTATTTGACCGTTAAACAACACTGTAAAATGATTTTTCTTGGTCCACGAATATAGCTTCCGGTAGTCTGTGCATACTCTTCAACAGGTGACTAGCCTCATATGTACAAGATTTGCTTTTTCATTCGGGACAACCGTGATGCCTCCTTTCTTGGGCTCACATTGTATGGGACTTACCCATTTGATATCCTCAATAGGGTAAACTACGCATGCGTCTAGCTACTTAATGATATCTTTCTTTAACACTATTCATTGGTGGGTTTAGTCTTCTTTGATGCTCAACACTTGGTCTATATTCACTATCCAATTGGATTATGTGAGTGCAAATCCCAGGGGGAATACCGATAATTTCAGCAATTGTCGATCTTATTGCCTTGATGTAACGTTTCAACACTTCAAGAAGCAATTCACTTGCTACTCAAGCCTGTCCGCTGCAATGATAACATGAAGGTATTATTTTCTCCCAAGAATGCATACCGAAGATGAACTGGGGGTATTTCAGCTTATGTTTTGGAGGTTCCTTTATGGATGGCTTAGCGGGCGGACTCTCTTTATTTTTTAGATCAATATCAAGCTTTAACGGGTTTCTTGAGTACAGACCTATTCCTAATAGAGAAGCCACCATTTCATCATACCCTTGAACTTCGGTCTCATCATAATTCGAAAGGACAACCGTAAGAGGTTCACCCACATGCATCATTTCATTCACACTAGCCAATGCCTCATCAATCACATCAATCGTTGAAACTACATGAATGCCAGTAGGTTGCTTCTTTGATTTGCACACATTGAAGGTTACCTCATCTTCATTTACCCGAAACATTAACTCACCACATTCAACATCCACTAAAGCTCATCCGGTTGCCAAAAATGGTCTACCCAAAATAATAGGCACCTCCGAATCAATCTCACAATCCAAAATAACAAAATCATCCAAAAAGATAAATCGATCAACCTTAACCAATATATCCTAAAGTATCCCAATGGGGTGTTTGATAGACCGATACTCCTTAAGAAGCCGCATTGTTGTGGAATTTGGTTCACCCAGACCAAGCTGTTTGAAGATGGCATATTGCATCAAGTTTATACTCGCCCCCAAGTTATACAACACTTTGACAATCTGAAGCAAACCAATGGTAGATGGGATAGTAAATGCCCCCAGATCCACTTTCTTTGTAATCACATCGCTCTTTATAATGGCACTACAATTCTGAGACACTTCAATTGTTTAGAAGTCCATGCTTCTTTTCTTAGTGACCAGCTACTTCATGAATTTCACATATCCCGACATCTCCAATAATGCTACCACTAAAGGAAGGTTTATAGAAAGTGTCTTGAACAGGGATTGGAATTTCTTGAAATTTTCATCTTAATTTCTATTTTTTTAGCCGTTGCGGGAACGGGGGATTTATTTTAGGAAAAAATTGCACTAAATTTGGAGATAATGCAACCCTTTCTTTAGCTATTTGCAAGTCTTCGGTGGTTATTTTCCTTGGACTTTCATCCTGCTCTTTGAGCATATCATTCTCCGGTGCTTGAGCGGACCCTTCTATCTCAATGGTGTATTTTTCTTCTTCATAAGTATTTGTCCCATCATCCACCTTCACATTACCAACTGCTATCTTCCCACTTCAAGTTATAACTGCCACATCTTTGTCATTATCATCCCTTCAACTTGTCGTATACTCATATGTATTGTTTTTAAATAGCTTGGGTTCTAATTGAGCTGAAAGTTGTCTCATTTGATATTCAAGTTGCTTGATTTCATCCGCGTGAGAATGTACCTTATTATTAAATGACATAAATCAACCTTCATCTCCTTAAGTATGTCATCAAATCCTTCAACCTTGTCTAGAATATGTGATAACAATTCATCCACTCGAAGGTTTCCTGAACTACCTTTAGATCTTGGATTGTCACTTGATTGCGTCTGATACTCTTCATGAATATATTATCTCTTCCAAAGGCCATTTTGTTTTGTCCTATCTTGCTTGTATCCTCTCCGCTCTTGTTCAATAAGTGTGTTCCAACCTTGATTCCCACACGACTTAAAATAGCTCGGGCAAGATCCCTCCTCGAGTCTAGAAACTCTTTTTACATCTTTGCCTTCGTCAACACTCTCCATCACTTGTTTTCTCAATGACTTCATTCGGGACATCATCTTGCTAATATTCTCGTCTCACTCTTTATTCTTATCATTATGCTTCTATTTCATCGTAAAATTCAATGGAGACACTTGGTCCTCTTGAGTGTACCACACATGATTTATCTTTATCATTTCATCAAGAAGGGAAGAGGCTACTTAAAATGGTTGTAACATTATCCCTCTTTGGTCCAGCTGATCACCTACTTCTTTGTTCACTGTGTTTAAAATCTAGTAAAAATATTGAAGTAACACATTACCTGGAAGCCCATGAATAGTACACTCTAGCAGCAACTTTTGAAATCCTAGCCATGTTTCATGAATCGGTTACCCTTCTACTCGCTTGAAGAGTTTGATATTTTCGTGCAACTTTACCATTTTTTAGGGTCGAAAAAATCTTATGTAGAATGCCTCGGTAAGTTATTCCCAAGACGCAATAGATTTCTTCGGTAGATCCACTAACCACTTGGTTGCTTCGCCCATCAAAGAGAAAGGGAACAATTGGAGCCTAACTGATTCTTGTGAAATATTTTTGAGCGAGAATGGAGTTCATACATCTACAAAGTTTTGAATATGCTCATGGGGGCTCTCATGATCCAGCCCTCCAAATACACCCTTAGCTTGCAATAGTTGCAGCATTGTGCTTGTCACATGGAATGTAGCATAACCCATGACTAGAGATAAGGTAATAGCACCTATGCTCCCCAATTGAGCTTCATTGGCATTATTCAAGTCACCAATATCATCTTGGTGTCCAAGTTGGTTCACAAGGCTTACATTCGAACTCCTCTTGCCACCTGCTCACAAACAGCTCACAATAAACACAAAACCAGGTAAGTCAATTCAACTACAACATAAAAAAATCAGAATCTGAACTTCAATAACATAACTCTAAACACCACTCCCCGGCAGAGACACCATTTTGATAAATGCCCAACTACACCGCATCCAATACTAGGTGTAGATGATCGTAATCTAGTATAAACCCAACAGACAGTTGGGGTCGATCCCACAGGGACTGATACAAGTTAAAATTCAGTTACGAAGTTATAAACGTGGTCTAATCAATTGTAAGAATATAAATTATCAAATTCATTTAAATAAATCAAAGGGGTTAACAAAGATTATAAGATGGAGATATTAGGTCTGTCAATTAGCAACTACAACAATTAGAAAACCACGGTAGTAATCAAGTAGATAAGGGATACATGGGGATGTGACTAATTAATGGCCAATTTTGCAAAATGGGTGATTAGCAATTACTAAAATTCATTGAATCTTAGTAGGTAGGCTAGAATATAGATGTAATAGCTTTCTCCTCGAACAACTATTACGATTAAAGTGAGTTCTCTGGAACCTCGATAGGCATATCACTATATGCAACCTAATACCTCAATTTATCTTCTCTCTCGAGCTAGATTGGTAGAATCGAGTTAAGATTTACTCTCTCGAGCTAAACCACATAAACCCAATTACTACAAAAGCCGATTTATAACCTTGACTCTACACCTCTTTTTGAAGAAAGCATAGAATACTAAATTAGAATTGCAATCATCACTACAATTCAAAAAATTGAACCTTAGCTATAAATTAAACCCACTTCAAAACAACAATAAAATCAATAAGTACTAACACCCATAAGCTAATTAAGACAATTAATCACATAACATACCCCCAAGAATGGGGGTTTTAGCAACACATCATAAAAAGTAAGAAATTAATACCGATTGCATTCTCCATAGCTAGGTATTAATCTCCAAGTCTTTACAATGCTTCGATTTAGCTTCAATTCCAAAACCCGATTCAAAAATTACTAGAAAAACTCTTCTAAACTAAGCAAAAACAACTTTTCCGGTAAAAACTATGAGTTTCACAATGATAGGATCCCTTGATCTCCTTTTATAAATCAATTTATATGCTTTCAGAATTTTTCCTTCGGGGTCATTGATAGACGCTCAACTACACCTCATCCAATAGTACGTGTAGGCGAACGTAATCTAGTATAACACCCAAATAATAGTTGGGGTAGAACTCACAGGGAACGGTATAAGTTCGAATTCAGTTACGAAGTTATGGAAGTGGTCTAATCGATTGTGGGAATAGAAAATATTGAAAACATTTAGATAAATCGAAGGGGTCGACAACGAATGTAAGATGGGGGAATTGGTTTGTCAATTAACAACTAAAACAATTATCAAAACAGAGGATTCAACAAGTACAGAAGAATTCTTGGGGATGTGATCAATTAAAGGCTAATTTCACTATATGTATAAGTGAAATTTACTAACAATAGCTAAATCTTAGTAGGTAGGCTAGACTATCGATGCAATAGCTTTCTCTCGCACAACTATTACGATTCAAGTGAGTTCTCTCGAACCTCAACAAGTTTAACAACATAAACAACCTAAAACCTTAATTTATCTACTCTCTCAAGCTAGATAGGTAGAATCGAGTTTAGGATTCACTCTCTCGAGCTGAACCCACATCAGCCCGATAACTACAATCATTAATCGAAAACTTTGGTTCCAAAACCTCTTTCTCAAGCAAGCCAGAACACTAATGTAGAATTGCATTTTCAACTACAATTCTTAGATTAATACACAATTATCAATTAAACCCACTTCAATTAAGCATTTAAATTAGTAAATAACAATACCCATAAGCTAATTAAGCCAATAATCAAATTATCACACCCAAAGAATTGGGGTTTTAGCTACACATCATAAAAATGAAGAAACAACTACCAACTATGTTAGCCATGAGCTAGGTAATAGTTTCAAAATCTCTACAATGATTCAAATCAAATTAATTCAAAAACCCAATTGCAATTACTCAAAATCAAGTCTCAAAAGCTTTAAAGTCTATAATGGAAAAATCAGGAGACTGGATTTAGATTCTACAATGCTTGAAAAAAAAATATGTTCTCATTGTTTTCAAAATTCAATTTATAGTATCTCAAATTTTGGCCTTCATGTCCATTAGGTAAAGTATGTCGTGCATTGCCAACCAGCTCGACGACGCGCCCTTTGCTCCTATCCTCGCCGGTTTGCCTTGGCTCTTAATCCTCAAGGTTGTGTGACTTGAGGTAATCCAGGTCGATGTCGCCATGTTGTTTGGCGGTCCATTGACTATCCATTTCCTTCGCCAAATAGGTTCTTCCCCAAAGCTGGCATGCTAGAACTTTAGATGAGCTAAAGAGCCACTTGGTAGCTCGCCGAGTGGTCTTGGCGATCACAGTATTGCCTTCCTTCAACATCTTCAGTTTTTCCGCTCCTTTTTGCCCGGTAATGTCCTTGCCTTGCTCCTTAGCCTTCATTGATGCAAATCAACACTTAAACATCAATTTAGAGCATAAATTAGGCACTAAGGAAACATAAACTATGAAAACAAAGCCCTAAATGAGTTGAAATCTCAGACTCATCAAGACCCCCAACTTAAACTTTTGCTTGTCCTCAAGTAAAACCCAAGATCAATTAGTTCAACAAGAATGCCCAAGGTTACAATGCTTGATTCAAATGCCAGTTCAAGATCAACAAAAGAACTCAAATGCCCTCACAATAAGGATGATTCGATGATCACACAAAATTCCTCAACAATTTAAGATACCAGAATCACATAGAACTCTCACACTCACAAAGATGAAGACATACATGATTTCACCCATAGATTTGCCCTTATTTTCCAATCAACATTTGTTTAAGCTCACTCAAGATCACAAAGGTGTTTTCAAGGCTTGTAACGAGGTTGAGTGTAAAGGTATGGTCATTTGGGCTTAGTGGCTTCTGCCTTCATGAAGCATGGCCTGAAAATCACTTTTTCTCCTTCTCTTTCTCATTCAAACCTGTTCACAATTCACCCTATTGTTTAACTTAACTTGACTCATCGGATACCCCATTTCTTTTACTTCTTTCACACAAATTATTTCACAAACTTCTCTTTTTCATTCTTTTTCACCATTTCTTTTCTTTCTTTCTTTCTTTTTTTATATGGAGGGGTCCCATTTTTTTCGAACTATGCTTCAAAAGGGGATTTTCACAATTCTTGACCTTCATTTTTTTTCACCACACCCCTAATATATGCTTTTGGCCTTAGTTGGCTATTGAAGAAACCAACACTTCATGAAGGTTGTAGGTGATGGGAGAAAGAGGTCAAAGTTTCTCTAGTGTCTTCCAAAGATGAATAGGCTCAGAAGGTGACAAGCAAGGTTCACACTTCTCACAAGGTTGCCACAAAGAGGTAAGCTATCAATTTGGTCACTCTTCTAAACTTTTGCCTATGATTATTTCAATCGCTTGCTTCAATCAATCAATAAATCAAACTAACGGGGTAAATTCTAAGTGTCATCAAGCACAATATTCAAGCCAACCTCACCACACAAGGGATTCAGCATGATTATCTGTAGTTACCACAACCGACACTCAAAAATGCAAGAGAACCGCCACAATCAAACATAAAAGAGGTGGAAATTTTTTTAATTAAAAATTGGTTCAAAACCATTTGCACAATAAAAAGAATTGATCAATGTGGATAAAAACACACACATATATATAAACATAAAATTAGATCCAACGTTCACAAAACCAACTCAAAAACAGAACAATATTCACAAAAACATCCCAATAGAGGTAGGTATTGAAATACCTCACACCGCCAAAACAAAAGAAGCAGTTGTCCTCAAATGTAAGGAAACAAAAATAAAGTCTAAGAGATAACAGAAAGGGAGGAAAAAGAGTCATCATGTCAGGCTAGGCTTGGGGTGAAGTCCACATATTAGTCACTCCCTCTGTCTGGGAATTAGTGCTCGACTCCACAACATCCTTGGCTCCACTAAAGCCCACCAAAGATGTATCTCTGAGCAATGCCTACATGGATGTCTCAACCATGCCCCCCCTCCAGATCCACCAAATCATCATTCACAACCTCATATCTAACACCCAAGTTCTCCTTATATGTTTCTGCCTCAAACTCGGTATCTGCATCATCAACTCTAATATCATCTCCATTAGTAGCGGGAGAAACCTCAGAACTAGCTGTAATATCAATGCTCGGCATCTTAGAAAACTCCACAATCCCAAATAACATAAAAAAATCAGTGGAGTTCAGCTCGTCCACATCTCTCCTTAGCCCAGCACCATCGGCCTTCCAGGCTATCACAATAATAGTCATACCCTGACTCTTCTCACAATCCTCAACCCTCATCGTAAGGGCATCCAATGCAGACTGTGGCCCTCAATCAACGATCAATGCTCCCTCAACTCAGCCCTAATAGGAGATTAGCGGCAATAATAACCAGCTCTATCAACCAAGGCACAACAACCTCTACCCGAGAGACACCCACATTAGCAGATTGGATTAGATGGCCCATCTTTTAAAGAATAGCCTGGGTGATAGGGGGTCGGGAGGTAGTAGCAGCAACAAAAGTAGAGGGAGGGGGTAAAGCAAAAGAACCTAGGCATATAAGGAGCAGAAGGGCCAGAGGTACCTATAGGCTCACTAACCTGAGGGGGCATTATTACCTCGGTTGGCAATATATCAATGTCAACTATCAGGGACATATCTGCCGTTGCAGCCCTTCTCCTATCGGCCTCATCTCTCAAGTACTCAGCCTCGATGCGTCGGATGTTAGTAGAAGAGGTGGGTGTCACCCCCACATCCGTCTTCTCCTCCATCGAGACATGGGCCCGCCAGCACAACTCTATGATCAAGACAGGGAAATGCAGTGAGGTCTGACTATGCTTGCCCCTCATGGCCATTTCTTGCTCAATGAGCACCCTAAGTTTAGCCCCTATTGATCTATAATCGACCCTAGACAAGTTGCCTCCGGATGGCGGAGGATGGACTTATTCTGGGAAGGCATAATGGTGCTACTGATGAACTCAAACCGTATCTAGCAATAACGTTCAGGTCTTTCTTCTCGATCTCTACAGCAACTTGAAACCACCTAAGAGTAGCATTAGAGAGGAGGGGTGCCAGCAAACCCTTAAAATCTTCCAAAGTCTTCTTCTTAAAAAAGTCAATGTAGTCGTGCATGATGTCCAATGAACACCAAAGTACTGCATTTATATCTGAACACCTGCATTTTACTTTCTTGCCCCGAACCATCATAAAGTCATTTGTCATAAAAACACTTGCCTTTTTCTTACCCTTCGACACCAACTCTCCTTGTGCTGCATAGATCTCCCGAACACAAGTAGGAATGTAAGCCCCGAGGTTTAGTTAAACCTAAAATTTATGGAATTTTAGAGTGTTCCACACTTCCATATCTTTCCACTACCCCACCGGTGGACAACCTATTTTATTCAAATATGGTCCTTGAATCCTAGGCCTTTAATCTATTGAGCGACCTAAGAGGAGGACGCTGAACTGGTGGTGCCTCAACCACAGCTAGAGTTGGAGCTGGAGTAGTAGGCATCGGAGGAATCGAGATCCTAGATAGATCATTTAATGACTTGGATTATAGCTCCGCTCTCTTAGCTTGTAATAATTGATCATCTTCCGGATCAGAGATGGAGGCCGAAGAACTATCCTCAGAACCACCCTTGTTGTCAGAGGGAGTGAGCTATGTAGAATATGACTGTCGGAGCTCCACTCCGCAGGTGTCGGCTGAACTGGTCCCTTGCCCTTTCCCTTTCCCCCTCTTGGAGGGTGTTTTGTAGTAGGGGCTCGTGAGGTAGCAGCCTTCTCATCTATCATTATTCCAGGAGCCCTCTTTCGGGGTGGTTGATTCCTACCAGCTACTTAGGGTCTATACCTACAAAACAATGTTGAAAACGTTAGATGTAGTTGAGAAAAAGTTAGTGTAAAAGTTGCAAGAATACTCATCGAACTAATCGGCGAGTCACCGAACATCTTTGGCGAGACAAGACGGGCGCGCCGAAAGTTCCAAAAAAAACTATTCTAAAATAAGCACAAGTCGGTGATGTCCAAGTCTATTCAGCGGGTCACCGTAAGCATTCGACGAATCTGAAGTAGCTCACCCAAAGTTATAGAATAATTTTAAGGGAGTTTTGAATATAAAATAGTTTGGCCTTTTAAAACTCTCCAGTTTACGCGCTAGTCGACAACATATGTCGTGGTTTCCGACCCACTTAGCGATGCACCAAGTGGTACTTTAGCCCGCCGTGTCTTACAGAACCTCTAGCAAGATAGTTGGTTCCCACGGTGATCTAAGTCGGGATCACCGAACTGTTCGACGAGTCACCGACTGGGATTTTGGCTCGTCGAGATGTCATTTTCCAAAAATTTAAAATTTTAAACCTGCACATTCAACACCTGTTATTTATACAACAATAACAAAAGCGTTAAAGCTTGGGTTGCCTTTCAAGAAATACCTTATTTAACGTGGATATGCTTTTAAGGTTCATTTTTTGGGTTAGCCAAGGTATCACTTAGTAGACCCCCTTTTGGCCTTGGGTTCAAATGAGATTAAATTTGACCCATTTGCATTTACAATTGTTTGATGGACACTGACTGAGACGTGACTATCTGATTAAGTGTGGAGATGTTCTCTTTCATTTCTTTCAAAACTTTGTCCGACCCTTCCACTTTATTGAGAATGCATGCAATCATTTCTATAGTACGGAAGTACTCTGGGTCAGACCTTTGCTCTTCGGCATTTCACGCTCATGGGGTGGGATGTATCTTTCCTTGTCACCATTCTTTTCCTTTCAAGTAGCACCAGGATTGCGCCATTCTCTGTCACGGTCTATCCATTCATCATCCCTTTCTCTATTCGAACCCAAATTTCCACCCGGCCTTGGATAGCTCGGATGGAAACCTCTTCCTTGATTTGCAAGAAAATTTACTTCCTTATTATATAGAGCCTCAAAGTGTGCTTCCTCGGGTTTTGCTCGACCAACACCAACAACATGTACATTCTTCAACCCACTACCCATCACATTTTTCGACAAGATATCCAGTTGGGTCATCATTTTTTTCCATATTTTGGTCTCTCTCTTAGTCCTTGTTGATCTACTCTTTTGTCATTCGAAAAGTGAGTGGAGACACTTGGTCCTCTCGAGTGTACCATGTTTTGTTAATCTTGGTCATGCCATCAAGGAGATGAGATGTTATTTCCGTTGATTGTTGTATTATACCACCTTGGCCAAGTTGATTAGCCACACCTTTGTTCATCGAGTCCAAACTCATGTAGAAGTGTTGTAACAACATGTTTTTTGGAAGTCTGTGAGTCGGATATTGAAGTAACACCTTTTGAAATCTCAGCCACGTCTCATGGATTGGCTCACCCTCCAAACGTTTGTTGCCCTGAATATTGTCTCTTAATGACATCATCTTTTAGGGAGGAAAGAACCTCACGAAGAATGCCTCGGTAATATCATCTAAAGTTGTAATGGATTCCCTCAGTAAATCAGCTAACCATTTTGTAGCTTCTCCCATCAAAGAAAAAGGGAACAATCGAAGACGGAGTGATTCTTGTGAAATGTTCTTTAATGAGAATGGACCACATACGTCCATGAAGTTTTAAATATGATCATGGGGATCCTCATGAGAGAGCCCTCCATACAATTCTTTCATTTGGAAGAGTTGTAACATTGTGGTAGTGACATGGAAGACAACATTCACCACAACTGTAGGTAAACATATAGCACAAACGCCACCCAATTAAATTATGTCATTGACATCATTCAAATTTTCTATATCTTCCTGGTGGCCAAGTTGGCTACCATTACTCATGTTCACACTCATTTAGTCCTCAGTTCAAAAACAGCCAACAACAAACACATAACAGAGTAAGTCCTTTCAACTACAATACAACAAGATCACAATTCAAACTTTTATAAGAGAATTCTAAACACCACTACCCGGCAACAGCACCAGTTTTGATAATGCTCAACTACACCTCATCCAATACTAGGCGTAGCTGATCGTAATCTAGTATAAAACCCAACGAAGAGTTGTGGTCGAACCCACAGGGAGCGGTACAAGTTCAAATTCAGTTACGAAGTTATGGAAGTGGCCTAATCGGTTGTAGAAATAGAAATTATTGAATTTTTTTTAGATAAATAGAAGGGGTTGACAACAAATGTCAGATGGGGGAATTGGGCTGTCAATTAACAACTAAAACAATTATCAAAACAGAGGATTCAATAAGTAGAGAGGAATTCTCGGGGATGTGATCGATAATAGGCTAATTTCGGTGTATGGGTAATTGAAATTTACTAACAATAGCTAAATCTCAGTGGGTAGGCTACACTACATATGTAATATGTAACACCCAAGAAACTAGTAGGCTAAACTAGAGCTTGACGTGAGGGCTAGAGTCGAAAATAACTCCCGGTACTCAATATATATGTTTTTAGGTTAGAACATCAAAGTACGACCCCCCAAGGACCCAAAAATATGGCCCAAAACAGTCCACCCATGAGAGAAAAACCACGACCAGTAGGTGGACCCACACCTCATGGGTGAGGGGTCGTGGGTCAAGACCCTAGAAAATGAATTGCAGAGCACAACCAATGGACCACCAGCACGCCACGTGGATCTATCCACGAAACGTGGCAGTGTTGTCGTGGGTGGTCACCCGAAACTACTTTTTTCCAGTTGACTCTACGAGTGTTTTGGGGTTTTCCATTTTAAGTCAATATTAAGTGACATCGTTTGTATTAATTTAGACTAACTATATAATGATATAAGACCCCCAAATCAAGTCATCTTCATCATAATTCCAAAATCCCAAATCAGAACCAACTTTTCCAGAAAGACTCTCTCTAGAACTCCAAAGAAGAAGAAGAAGAAGATGAAGAAGAAGAAGAAAGGTGAAGCTAGGGTTTGAAGGAGCACGTTTTTAACTCAATTTCATTGGAATTCAAAGCTAAGGTATGGTATTCCTTCATCCATGGATAGTTTTCATCCATGGATCTCCTCCAAAACCCCCAATTTCAATGCTAGAAATGCCAAAAGTTAGTGTTTGACTTTAATCTCATGGATTATTTTCAAATTTGTTTTTAATGATTGGATCAATTGAATCATGTTAGTATACATTTCTAATTTAGTAATTCTAGATGTTTTGATTGAATGTGATCGATTGTCCTTGAAGGGCAAAGTATGAGAATTATGCATGGTTATGAGTGTTGTGTATTTGCTTTTAGAACACTATGAGAGCAAAGTGAATATGATCATGATCTAATTGTTGTGTTGTTGGATGATTATCCTCATGTACATACTCATGTATGAATATGATATGATTTGAAAAGTTTTCTCATAATATGATGATTCTAAGGTTAAAATGATATTGTCACCTATTGAATGTATGAGCTATAGTATGACTTATGTATATTGAGTGTCACGAAATTCTTTCATGAATATGAACTTAAGTCAAGACTTAATATGTAATCTATGGGAATTAATGAGTACCACAGAGTGGATATGAATATAAGATGTAATCTTATACGATAGTTGAGTCTAACTTTTCAAATAGGTTCCTTCTACCATAGTTGAGTCTAGGTTTCCAAAGTATGTATCTCATGAGATGAAAACCTTATACCTTAGTAGAGTCTAGGTTTCTAGTAGCAATCTACTTATCCCATAAGTATGTGCCCAGATAGGTCTTTAGCTAGTGGATCCACCTAAGCTAACAGTATGGTTCTAACTTAGGCAAGTAGGACAACCTTTTTCGGTGTGGGGTAGACACTGGATTCCATGGTAGTCTCACATGGTCTATGTCGGTTAAGGCTAATTTTTCCTTTATGATAGTATGAACAAGAATATGAGATATGCACTATAGTTACTCAAGAAGCTTTACTTAGTATGGGTGGGATTATGGGATCTTATTCATGCATTGCACAAGTATGCTTTGAGGGTATTTATGGTATGTTCCTATTATGTTATGGTGATCTATGAGTTTATTATGCTTATGACTTATGGTTTTTCCTTTCAAAATGATGCTTAAACTAGTAAATGGCATGCATTCAACTAATATGTACCTTTTAGCATGTTTTCATGATTTTGTGCATGACTATCATACTAAGTGCATTTTTGTACTAACCCATATTTTCCTACATTTTCCCCAAGTGTAGGGTCAGGCTCTCAAGGTGGTCCCCATTGTGGTTAAAGGTTGGATTTGCTCATTTCTCCTTGCTCATGGTGAGTTCTCGTGATTCGAGGACGGGATACTATCATTGTAGTTTCATTCTTGTACTTTCACTTTCGGATTATGTTGTTTTGGGCTATGACCCTATTTTGACTCATGTATTGTAATAGATGACAAATTGATACAAGTCTAGACTTCCGCTTTCCTTTATAAAGATTTTTGGAGTTAAATGTCTTTTTACTCTTATTGTTCTAATGTTTTATGTTATGATATGCTAAGTTGCATACATGGAGCTTTTCGGGATTCTATGTGCCATGTTACATCTAGGGGGTGCTCTTGGGTCGTGACAAACTTTGTAATCAGAGCACAAGGTTTATAATGATTCTAAGAGGATGTCTCATAAGCCACATCTAGTAGATTCTTGTTCGTGAGTGTGAAGCGCGCCTCACTTATGAATGAGAGGATACAAGATATTTAGGAAATTTTACTTCTTTCATTATTCTTAAGTCATGCCTTAGAATTATTTAACTCAATAATGTCCCTCTTCTAATCTATCTTTTGTATCTTTAGGATATGATCACACGAAGGGCTAACGCTTGAAGGATAGAGGGTAGCAATGTGAATAAGGGAGTTCTTCAAGCTAATCAAGCTCCTCAAGTTAACCAAGCTCTAGTTGATCATGTGGTTGAGAATGTGACCCATGCGGAGTTTAGATCTACTATCCAAATATTTGCTCAAGTCATGACGGCTCAAGCCAATCGAGAATTTTTAGCTCCGCTCAATCCTAATATTAATTTTGTAGCTTCTAAATTGAAGGATTTTGCAAAAATGAACCTGAGAGGATCCTTGATGCAATAGGGATGACTTCGGTAGAAAAGTGGCCTCTTACTAATGGAAGAGTGTGGCTCAAGTATGGTATACTCAATGGAAGAACAATAGGCCGGTAGGAACGGGTCCTATAGAGGGGGAATTGTTCAAATCGGCGTTCCTTGATAGGTTCTTTCCTCGAGAGTTGAGGGAAGCTAAGGAGGAAGAATTCATTAACCTTCGTCACGGAGGTATGAGTGTTCAAGAGTATTCTCTAAAGTTTACCCAACTATCAAAGTATGCTCCGGCTTTAGTGGCAGATTCAAGGGATGAGATGAGTAGGTATTTCACGGGTGTGTCTAGATAAGTAAGAATGAAATGTCGTTCGGCAATGATTCATTACAATATTTATATCTCAAGTTGTATGGTGTATGCCTAGAAAATGGAGGATGAGATACTCGAAGACAATAAAGAGCTAACTGGTGATGGGAATTACTCTAATGCTAAGTACGATGGACAAGGTCGGCCAAGGTTCAAACAATGGTTCTCCAACCAAGGTTCCTCAAATGCTTCCCCAAAGATCAACAAGGATAGGGTTTCCAATCCTAAACCTCAAGAAGGTAATAGTGTTGGTTCATAGGTTGCTACGCCTAATTGTGAAAAATGTGGTAGAATGGATGATGGCAGTATCTTCTTGGTACCGATGGAAGTTTTAGTTGTGGGAAGGTTGGCCACAAGATAAGAGATTGTCCAATGCTCAAGGTTAAGTGAAGGTAAGATAAAGAAGCTCCTCCAAGCGGTTCAAACTCCAATGCTCAAAAGCAAAACCGTTTTTATGCTCTTCAATCTCGAGGTGACTAAGAAAGCTCCCCGGATGTGGTGTATATGCCTTGTTAGATCCCGGTGCCACATTGTCCTTTGTGACAACTTTTATGGCTATGAAATTTAAAATACTCCGCGAAGTGTTAGTAGAACCTTTTTCGGTCTCTACCTCGGTTGGTGACTCGGTGGTGGCTAACAGAGTCTATTGAAGTTGAACCATTTCCTTATCCCATAAAGTTACTTTGGTGGATTTTGTAGATTTAAACATGTTAGACTTGGATGTGATTTTGGGTATGGATTGGATGCATGCATGTTATGCCTCTATCGATTGTAGGACTCGGGTTGTTAGATTCCAATTTCCTAATGAGCCTATCTTAGAGTGGAAGGGGGGAAATTCTATCCCTAGAGGTCAATTTGTTTCTTTCCATAAAGCTAGGAGAATGATCTCCAAAGGGTGTATTTACTATCTTGTTAGGGTGATGAATGTTGAGTCTGAAACCACTATTTGTAGTCCGTTCCGGTAGTAAATGAGTTTCTTGAAGTTTTTCCCGATGATTTGCCCGGTATTCTTCCTGAGCGGGAAATAGATTTTGGTATTGATCTCTTACAAGATACACAACCTATCTCCATTCCTCTTTATAGAATGGCTCCGATCGAGTCGAAAGAGAAATTATAACATTTGCTAGATAAGGGTTTTATTTAACCGAGAATCTCTCCATGGGGTGCTCCAGTATTGTTTGTTAGAAAGAGGGATGGATCTCTTAGAATGTGCATTGATTATGAGTAATTGAACAAAGTGACCATTAAGAATAGATATCCCTTTCCGAGAATTGATGATTTGTTTGACCCACTTCAAGGAGCTAGTTATTTCTCCAAAATTGATCTTCGTTTGGGTTATCACCAATTAACGGTGGAAGGGCTTGACATTCCAAAGACGGCCTTTAGGACCCGGTATGGTCACTATGAATTTGTGGTTATGTCGTTTGGGTTGACGAATTCCCCGAGGCACTTATGGATTTGATAAATAATGTTTAGGAAATGCCTAGATATGTTTGTGATTGTGTTTATCGATGATATCTTGATCTATTCGAGGAGTGAGAATGAACATGTTGACCATTTGAGAATTGTGTTGCACGTTCTCAAGGACCAACAATTTTTTGCAAAGTTTAGCAAGTGTGAATTTCGGTTAAGGTCTGTAGCTTTCCTTAGTCACACTGTGTCAAGCAAGGGTATTGAAGTAAATCCTATGAAGACGGATGCAGTCAAGAGTTGGTGTAGACCTCTAACTCCTTTCGACATTAGAAGCTTTTTGGGTTTGGCCGGTTACTATAGGAGGTTTGTTGAGGGGTTTTCCTCCATTGCTTCTCCGTTGACAGCTTTGACTCAAAACAAGGCTATGTTTGAGTGGTCGGAAGCTTGTAAGAAAAGTTTCCAAGAATTCATAAATAGACTTACTTCCACTCCGGTGTTGACCTTACCAGAGGGTATGAATGGTTTTCTGGTGTATTGTGATGCCTTTAGAGTTGGGTTGAGATGTGTGCTTATGCAAAACGGTAAGGTGATTGCCTATGCTTAAAGGAAACTTAAAGTCCATGAAAAGAATTATCCTACCCATGATCTTGACTTAACAGCGGTTGTATTTGCCTTAAAAATATGGAGGCATTATTTGTATAGGGTCCATGTGGATATTTTCACCTATCACAAAAGTCTTCAATATGTGTTTAGTCAAAATAACTTGAATCTTCGTCAACAAAAGAGGTTATAACTCTAGAAGAATTATCACATGAGTGTCCTTTATCACACCGGCAAGGCTAATGTGGTAGTGGATGCACTTAGTAGATTGTGCATGGGTAGTGTGGCTCAGGTAGAGGATGAAAGGTAAGTGTTGGTTCGTGATGTGCATAAGTTTGCTCGGCTAGTTGTTCAACTAGTGGATTCTTCCAAGGGTGGTGTTATGGTTCATAATGGGTCCAAATCATCCTTTGTGATAGATGTGAAGGCCAAGCAAAGCCTTGATCCTATATTAGTTGAATTGAAAGAGTTAGTAATGAAAAAGTTTGTTAAGGGGGAGATGGGGGTCTTCGGTACCAAGTTCGATTATTTGTTACTGATGTTGATGGTATGAGGGAGAAAATTTTAGAGAAAGCTCATAGTTCTCGATATTCTATTCATCCAAGAGCCACCAAAATGTACTGTGACCTATGGGAAGTTTATTGGTGGAATGGGAACATCACGAATTTTGTAGCCAAATGTCCTCATTTTCAATAAGTTGAGGTTAAGCACCGAAGGCCGGGAGTCTTGTCACAAGATATTCCTACTCTGAAGTGGGAAGTTGTGAACATGGATTTTATTGTAGGCTTGCCACGTACTACGCGGCAGCATTTCTCGATATGGGTAATAGTGGATCGAATGGCTAAGTCCGCTCACTTCATTCTCGTCAAGGTGTCTTACTCGGTGAAAGAATATGCTAAATTGTATTTGAAGGAGATAGTAAGGTTACATGAAGTTCCCTTGTCTATCATTTCGAATCGAGGCCCCCAATTTACTTCACAGTTTTTTGGAAGTCCTTCCAAATAGGGGCTAGGTACTAAGGTGAAACTTAGCGTAAGTTTTACCCTCAAATGGATGGTCAAGCGGAATGCACCATTCAAACTTTAAAGGACATGTTGAGGGTATACGTGATAGATTTTAAAGGCAATTGGGATGACCATATGTCGTTAGTTGAGTTTGCCTATTAGCATAGTTACCATTCAAGTGTTGAGATGGCTCCATTTGAAGCCTTGTATGGTAGGAGATGTAGGTCTTCGGTTAGTTTGTTTGAGGTAGCTGAAATTGCTCTTAGTTTTCCTGAATTGGTTTAAGAAGCTATTGAGAAGATTCGGGTAATAAGAGAGCGGTTGAAAACGGCCAAAAGTCGGCAAAAGTCATATGCCGATATTAGAAGAAGGGATTTAGAGTTTGATGTCCATGATTGGGTTTATTTTAAAATGTCGCCCATGAAGGGTGTTATGAGGTTTGGAAAGAAGGGGAAACTTAGTCCTCGGTTTGTGGGTCGTTATGAGGTTTTGAGGCGTGTGGGCAAGGTTTCATATGAGTTAGGCTTGCCAAATGAATTGGTATTGGTGCATTTGGTGTTCCATGTTTTAATGTTGAAGAAATGTATTGGGGATTCATCAACCATAGTCCCCTTAGAGGGTTTAGAGATTAAGGAGAACCTTGCCTATAAAGAGGTGTCGGTTGAAATTCTAGAACGGCAGGTCAAGAGGTTGAGAAACAAGGAATTTGCCTCCGTGAAGGTTTTATGAAGAAATCATTTAGTTGAGGGTTCTACTTGGGAGGTCGAGGCCGATTTGAATTCCCGATACCCTCATCTTTTTCCTTCTACTCCTATTAAAGCTTGAGGTAAGTAGTTCCTCTTGAATTTTAGTGTTTTGGGAGTCATGTGGGTAAATGTACTTTTCCATGATTTCCTTATGTTCTGCATGCTCTTGAGAAATTCATGTTTAGTAAGAAAATGAATTTTCATGATATATGTTCCTCATGTTGTTGTGTATTTAGTATGAGTTGTCTATTTGACTTAATGAGATGAATTGATGAACATCATTAGTATGCTTATGAGAGTAATTGCATATTGGCTCCATGATATTGTGTTGAGCATGATTTTAGTTGGAGAAGGTAGTTCCTCTTATGAATATGAGAAATGTTACATTTTCATTCATAATAGGTTGATAGATATAGTTCCTACTTCCTTATGTTGCATTGATTATGTTTGAGATTTAGTTGAACTTTCTCTTTCGAATTGTGAATTATTTTTGACGTTTCATACATGATGGGATGCTAGTATTGAGTATTTAATTTTGTAAGGTGTCTAGATCGTCATTCAAGATTAATGTTCCCAAGGGGGAGATAATCTAACACCCCAAAAACTAGTAGGCTAAATTAGAGCTTAACGTGAGGGTTAGAGTCAGAAATAACTCCCGGTACTCAATATATAAGTTTTTGGGTTAGAACGTCAAGGTACGATCCTCAAAGGACCAACCAAGGGTCCTTGAGGAGGACACAAAAATATGGCCCAAAATAGTCCACCTACGAGAGGGAAACCATAACCAGTAGGTGGACCCACTCCCCATCGGTGAGGGGTCATGGGTGAAGACCTCGGAATATGAATTGCAGAACCTAACCCACGAACCACCAGCATGCCATGTGGGTCCATCCATGGATCGTGGCAGTGGGGTCATGGGTGGTCACCTGAATCTATTTTTTGGCAGTTGACTCTAGGGGTGTTTTGGGGTTTTCCATTTTTAGTTAATATTAAGTGATGTCGTTTTGTATTAATTTAGACTAACTATATAATGATTCAAGACCCCCAAATCAAGTCATCTTCCTCATAATTCCAAAATCCCAAATCAAAACCAACTTTTCCCCAGAACTCTCTTTAGCACTCCAAAGAAGAAGAAGAAGAAATGTGAAGCTAGGGTTTGAAGGAGCACGTTTTTCAGTCAATTTCATTGGAATTAAAAGTTAAGGTACAATAGTCCTTCATCCATGGATAGTTTTCATCCATGGAACCCCTCCAAAACCCCCAATTTCAAAGCTAGTAATCCCAAAAGTTAGGGTTTGACTTCAAGCTCATGGATTCCTTTCAAATTTGTTTCTAATGATTGGATTATGTTTTATGATGGATAAATTGATGCTTTTATATGGTTTTATGTTGAATTCCCCAAGAATCCATGAATTCCCCTATTTTCCCAAATTGGATCTCAAAGTTTGGGTATTGATTAATGGAAGAAGAATATTGAGTTGTGAATGTAGTGAATTATTTATTTGTTTCATGTTATTATCCATGTCTTATTTAGTAATTCTAAATGTGTTGATTGAATGTGATCTATCGTCCTAGAAAGGCAAAGTATGAGAATTATGCATGGTTGTGAGGGTTATGTATATGCTTTTAGAACACTATGAGAGTAAAGTGAATATGATCCTGATCTAATTGTTGTGTTGTTGGATGATTATCCTCATGTACACACCTATGTATGAATATTATATGATGTGAAGGGTTTTCTCATAATATGATGATTTTAGGGTTGAAAGGCTATTCTCACCTATTGAATCTATGAGCTATAGTATGAATTTTGAGGATTGAGTGTCAAGACATTATTCTTCCATGAATATGAACTTAAGTAAAGACTTATTATGTGATCTATGGAAATTAATGCTTAGCAGAAAGTGGATATGAATATGAAATGGAAGCTTATACAATAATTCAGTCCGGCTATCGAAATGGGTTCCTTCTACCATAAATGAGTTCGGGTTCCCAAAGTATATATGTCATGAGATGGAAACCTTATACCTTAGTAGAGTCTGAGTTTCTAGTAGCAATCTCCTTATCCCATAAAAATGTGCCAGCATAGGTCTTCAGCTAGTGGATTAACCTAATCTAAGAGTAGGACAACCATTTTTCAGTGTAGGGTAGACACCAAATTCCATGGTAAACTCACATGGTCTATGTCGGTTAAGGCTAATTTCCCTTTATGATAGTATGAACAAGAATATGAGATATGAACTATTGCTACTGAAGAAGCTTTACTTAGTATGGGTGGGATTATGGGATCTTATTCATGCATTGCACAAGTATGCTTTGAGGGTATTTATGGTATGTTCCTATTATATTATGGTGATCTATGAGTTTATTATGCTTATAACTTATGCTTTTCCATTATCTTCAAAATGAGGCTTTAAACTAGTAAATGGCATGCATTCAACTAATATGTCCCTTTTAGCATGTTTTCATGATTTTGTGCATGACAATCATACTTAGTGCATTTTTGTACTAACCCATATTTTACTACATTTTCCCCCAAGTGTAAGGTCTAGTTGTCATGGTGGTCCCTATTGTCGTTACATCTTGAATTCACTCATTTTTGTTTGCTTTTGGTGATTCCTCATGATTCGAGGTCGGGACACTGTCATCGTAGTTTAATTCTTGTACTTTCACTTTCGGATTATATTGTTTTGGGTTGTGACCTTGTAACAACCCAAAAAATTAGTAAGACCAAGCTTGAATCTAATGGAAACTAATAGATGAAACAACAGCCTAACGTGGGAGCTTTTGAATTTGGTGTTTGGTTTTAGGTTTTATAATGACTTCCCGTGCTTAGAATGAGTGGTTTAATGGTTGAACATCAAGGCACGTCTTAGACCCCGTACCCTTTTAGGCTAACCTAGGTCTTGGTATATTGGGTTGACAAACCTAGGAAGCGGGCAAGGGCCTAAACTATAAAGGAGGACTTGATTCTCTTTTGATAGGTTGGCGATTGGCAGCATGGTCGCCAAAGCCACTTGGTGATGCGCCAAAGTGTACTTGGGTCGGCTAGTGGGTTGTGCCTCCTAGCCTAGGTACTGGACCAAAGGGCGAACTAAGCCTTAGCTCACCAACCATCTTGGTGAGTCGCCTATTGGTCCCTCAAGATCGCTTAGTGAGCTGCCCATTTTTGGAGGTCATTGGAAATATGGGCGAGCCAAGGATTCACTTGGCGAGTCCCCTAGTGCCCTTGGCGAGCCAAGAGGATCCATTGGGCAAGCAAGGTTGTGAAAGGGGTGACAAGCTAGGCTACTGGTCAAGGGCCAAGAGCATCACAACGATCTGTGAAGCCCCACACGGACCGTGAAGTCCTCCTTGAAGGGTTTTCATTTGACTTAGAGTGTACGGTCAACTTCAAATGATGATATATATTTGCTCAAAATGAATTATGTGGTCCAATACCTATCCAATTAAAGGTCACTAAGTCCTCCTTCCAACGCCACCGAGTTTTCCCAATTCCGATCTCAGAGTAAAAATTTATTCCTGAAATAGTGAAGCACTGTTAGGCTGGAAAAATGGGCCAGCCAAGGGCCACTAAGCCAGTCGCGTAGTTCCCTTGGTGGCTAGCAAATTTTAAGTTAAAAACTTTGTGGGTCCTTTGTTCTTTTCCAAAGTTGAGTCCTTATTATTTTATTCCTTTCCTAACAAGTATATAACCTTTTTAAACTTGAAATTCCTTCAATTAAGTCACTTTTCAAGAAAACCCAAATCAAATCAAAAGAGCTTCTCCTCACCAATATTTCTCTCTCTAAACTCAAGGATGAAGAAGAAGCCGTTGGAGCTAGGGTTTGTAGATTCTCAAGGTTCTTCCCCAAATTTCTTGGAGATCCTTAATTTAGGTATGGATGCTTTTCATTCTTGGTTATTTATCACCAAGAAGCTCCTTCAACTATGTTTTCAAATTCCCCAAATCTAGTCGTGGGTCTTCTTCCAAAACAAATTCAATTGTTTAATTATGGTTTATTATGATTGTTTAAGATAATTTATCGTTGTATTATTGTAGTATTGATGGTTTTTGATGAAAATCACTCTTGGACCCATGATTTCCCCTTTTTACTAATTTGTGAACAAGGGTATGACTTGATTGATGATGAAAGCTTGACAATGGATTATGTTTACATTGAATTATGTTTGTTATTGATGATACTACTGATTTTTGATGAGTTTAACTTTAATTCCAAAGAATCCATGAGTTGTCCCCAATCCTAGTTATGGCCCTTCTCTACGCCATGAATGTTGTTAGAAGTTGACTCAATTGATTGAATGTGAGTTGATTATGATGTAATTACATGATCTAAGTATCAATCTACATATATTATTGATTAACCTAAGATTCTAGGGTTATATCATGATAGAGGAAAATTGAGGGTTAGATGTGTACCTTTAAGATTGATGAACTTCTTAGTGAATTGCCTTAGATTAAATGATCACCAAGACGTGAATTGCTTATAAGTAAAGCTTGTAGACATGAACTAACTTGATTACGGCTGACATGAATGATCATGTTTCTGTAGTGTTGTGATTGAGTTTATATGTTCCTATACGACTATAATTGATCAAGAATGAGGCATGTGGTTAGGATACCTTGGGAACTAGGATTACTTAATAATCATGTGAGGCATTGCTTGAGAGTAAGACTTGTAGTATGAAGGTGACTCCTAGGACTTAAAGGCAAAGAGCTAAAATGAATAAGCTAAGGGTGCTAAGGCTCCAACAAGGAAACCATTATGCATGTTGATTTGTGTACGGCCCTATTTTGAGAATGCTTCATCTACATGACCTCTAACATGATTAAATG
>JAJONS010032513.1:0-30283 GCA_029582315.1 Solanum tarnii x Solanum tuberosum
TCCTTAACCCTCTACACTTGAATTAGCTATGAAGTATGTATGTATGTTATGGTATGATTACTATATGATTGAAAGGTAGTTCTCATGATTATAGTGTACTATAAAGTGAAGGGTTTACTCACTTGCTAAGTGTTTCTAACGTGAAAGGATTGTTACTCAGTTATGAACACATATGAGCTATTATGGTAAGATATCTACATAAGAGTCTAGTAAAGGCTAATGTGAACTTATGTGATGACTAAAGATGATTAAAAAAGGGAATTAGATTCTTAGCACCGAAAGGGCATGTAAATGAGATGGGGGTCTCACGTTTAGTAAGTCCGGCCCCCCACATGGGTTTCCTCACGTTTAGCAAGTCTGGATTACCCACGGTTTGTGTTGTCTCATGAGATGGAAACCCCCACGTTCAGTAAGTTAGGGTTTCTAGAAGTAATCTCCTTGACTCTTAACTAGCTATGTACAAATGGTTACACCTTAGGCAAGTGTTAACCCTCTATATTCGGTGTGGGAGTAGAACACCGAATTCCATGTAGCTCTTATGGTCTATGTCGGTTTTGCAATATTTCCCTAATGTAAAAGTAAAAGAAGGTATGAAAGGTGTGAACTCTTACTAGGGCTTTCTTAAGTGTTTCTACGTAGTGTAAGAGAGGGTATGGGAGTTATCTTGCACATTGCACTTGTGCGATCCTAAGAGATGGTTGTAGTAGTGTTCTCTTATGATTATGATGGTTATGACTTATGTATGTTGAAGCTATGTTATGTATGATCATTATGAATATGGTAAGTTATGATGAAATATGATCTTATGAATGTATGCATGAAGTATGTTGCTTAATGTGATACTTGGCTTTGAATAGGGTTATGGGGTTCTATTCTTTGCATTGCACTAGTATTGCTTGGGTTGTCTACATGTTGGCATGATATTATGTTGGATTGGACTATGGTGCTTACTTTGTGTGCATATTGGATTTACTTGGTAAAAAGCATGTTTTGACTAGATGTCCTTTTATGCATGTTTCAATGGTTTTTATGCATAGTAGCCATACTTAGTACGTGTGTTGTACTAACCCATATTTTCTCCCTTTTCCCCAAACTTTTAGGTTCGAGCCATTGAATATTCAAGCTTACTTCTCAAGACACTTAGAGTTGATTCCCCAAGTTGGTGAGTCCTCAAGTCCGAGGACAAGACCCATTGATTTAGCTTCTATGTTTAGTTCTTTGCTTATGTTGAAAGACTATGTTGTACTTTCCTATTTCAAGACTTCTTATTGATGTAAGGGCTAAGTCCTATTTTCTATACTTCTATGTCTAGATGGTAAATTGTGATGAAACTAGATTCTGTTTTTCATATATGAAGTGAAGTCAAACTTCTAAAGTAATAAATTTTTTGTTATTTTATTCTATGATACATGCTATGACGAATGCTAAGGGCTTGTATAAGACCTCTTGCAGGTCGAATACGCCGGTAACGACTAGGGGGTGCTCTCGGGTCGTTACACATGACTAAAGGACAATAAGGCAAGCAAGCTCCTCCTAGTGGTTTGGGTCCAAATGTTCATAAGCAAAACCGATTTTATGCACTTCAGACTCGTAGAGAACAAGGGGGTTCTCTTGATGTGGTTACCGGTATGATAAAAGTTTTCCAACTTGATGTTTATGGATTACTTGATCCCGGTAATACCTTTTCTTTGGTGACGCGATATATGGCTATGAGGATTGATGTTTTTCCAGATGTGTTGTTAGATCCTTTTTCTGTCTCTACTTCTGTTGGTGATCCTATTGTGGCTAAGAGAGTCTTTAAAAAGTGCCCCATTTTTCTTGTCCCACAGAGTTACTATTGTTGACTTGGTAGTTCTTAATATGCTAGACTTTGATCTAATGGATTGGCTGCACTCATGTTATGCTTTTATTGATTGTAGAACTCATGTAGTCAAGTTTCAGTTTCCGAATGAGCCTGTCCTAGAGTGGAAAGGGGGAAATTCTATGCCTAAGGGTTAGTTTGTCTCTTATCCTAAAGCTAGAAAGATGATTTCTAAGGGTTGACTTTACCATATAGTTAGGGTGAGGGATGTGGATTAGGGAAGTCCTAGTCTTGAGAGTCGGTCCCCATTGTTAATGAGTTTCCATAAGTGTTTCCAGATGATTTGCCCAGTATTTCTCCTGAAAGGGAAATAGATGTTGGTATTGACCTTTTCCCAGATACGCAACCTATCTCTATGGGGTGCTTCATTGTTGTTTGTTAGAAAGAAAGATTGTCCTCTTCGTATGTGTATTGACTATCGTCAGTTGAACAAGGTGACCATTAAGAATAGGTATCCTCTTCCAAGGATAGATGATTTTTTTGACCAACTTGAAGGACCAAGTTATTTCTCTAAGATTGATCTTTGATCGGGTTATCACCAATTGAGGGTGAAAGAAGATGATCTTCTGAAGACAGTTTTTCAAAGTCGGTATGGTCATTACGGGTTTTTGTAATGTTGTTTGGGTTGACTAATACACCGATGACGTTTATGGATTTGAGGAATATGGTGTTTAGACAATACATTCACATGTTTGTTATTGTGTTTATTAATGATATATTGATCTATTGGAGAAATCAAGATGAGCATATTGATCATTTGAGGATCGTGTTGCAAATTCTTAAGGACCAACAACTCTTTGAAAAGTTTAACACATGTAAGTTTTCGCTAAGGTTTGTAGATTTTTTTGTCCATGTTGTTTCAATTAAGGGCATTGAGGTAGATCCTATGAAGACAGATACGGTCAAGAGTTGGCCTAGACCTCTAACCTTTTCGGATATTAGAAGTTTCTTGGGTTTGGCCAGTTAATATAGAAGGTTTGTTGAGGGTTTCTCTTCAATTACCTCTCTTTGAATGCTTTGACTAAAAAGAAATCTAAGTTTATATGTTCCAAAGAATGTGTAAAGAGTTTCGAAGAGTTGAAGGATAGACATACTTCTGCTCTGGTGTTGACTTTACCGAAATAACTGATGGTTTTGTTGTTTATTGTGATGCCTCGAGAATTGATCTAGGGTGTGTGCTGATGCAAAATGGGAAAGTTATTTCTTATGCCTCAAGGCAACTTCAGATTTATGAGAATAATTATCCTACCCATGACCTTGAATTCACGGCGGTTGTTTTTGCCTTAAAGATTTGGGAGGCACTTTTTGTATGGGGAGCATGAAGATGTGTTTATGTACCACAACAATTTGCAATATGTGTTTAATCATAAAATTCAAAATCTTAGCCAAAGAAGGTAGCATGAGTTACATAAAGATTATCATATGAGTGTTCTCTTTCACCCTAGAAAGGCAAATGTGGTGGCAGATGCACCTAGTCAGTTATCTATGGGTAGTGCTACTCATATAGAAGAAGAAAAGAAAGAGTTCGTTCTAGATGTTCATAGATTGTTCCGATTGGTGTTCAGTTAGTGGACTCCACTAAGGGTGATGTTATGGTTCACGATTGATTCGAATCATCTTTTGTGGTGGATGTGACAGCGAAGCAAAGTCTTTATCCAATTTTGGTATAATTAAAAGAAGCGGTGCTTAAGAAATTCGTTGAGTCTTTCTCCCAAGGGGGAGATGGTGTACTTAGATATCAAGGTCATTTGTGTGTTCCTAATGTTGATGACTTGAGGGAATAAATCTTAATAGAAGCCCATAGTTTGCGGTATTCCATTCACCTGGGAGACACCAAGATATACCATGATTTACGGTAGGTCTGTTGGTGGAATGGTTTTAGGAAGGATACTGCGGAATTTGTGGCTAATTGTCCAAATTGTTAACAAGTAAAAGTTGAGCTTCAGAAACCATGAGGTTTGTCTCGAGACATTAACTTTCCTACTTGGAAGTGGGAAGGTGTTAATATGGTCTTTATTTTAGGTTTGCCTCGCACCCGGAGATGACATGACTATATTTCGGTTCTAGTAGATCGGATGACAAAATCAACTCATTTCCTTCCTGACAGGTTTCCTATTCGGTGGAGGACTAGGCCAAGTTATACTTGAGAGAAATTTTAAAGTTGCATGGAGTGCCTTTGTCCATCATTTCTCATCGTGGCACCCAATTCACTTCTCAGCTTTGGAAGTCTTTCCAAAAGGGTCTTGGTACTCGGGGTAAGCTTAGTACGACCTTTCATCCCCAAACCGATAGGAAATAGGAGCGTACTATCCAAAATTTGGAAAAGATGTTGAGGGCTTGTGTGATTGATTTCAAGGGTAATTGGGATAACCATTTGCCATTGATTGAGTTTGCTTATAACAATAGCTATCACTCGAGTATTGATATTGCTACATTTGAGGCATTATATGGTATGAGGTGTAGATCTCTTATTGGTTGGTTTGAGGTGGGAGAAGTTTCCCTCATAGGTTCCGAGATGGTACGTGAGGCCATAGAGAATGTTCGACTTATTAGAGAAAGGTTGAAAACGTCTCAAAGTTGACAAAAATCATATTCCGATGTAAGAAGAAGAGATCTTGAATTTGATGTTCATGATTGGGGTTACTTCAAAATTTCACCCAGGAAAGGTGTAATGATGTTTTTTAAGAAAGGAAAGCTTATTCCCCGATATGTAGGCCCATATAAGATTTTGAGACGTATTGGTAAGGTTGCTTATGAGCTAGCTTTACCTAATAAGTTGGCATCGATGCATCAAGTTTTCTATGTCTTCATGCTGTAGAAATGTGTTTGTGATCCGACATCCATAGTTTCCTTAGATGGTTTGGGATTTCAGGAAAATATTTCTTATGAAGATATTCCTTTTGAGATTTTAGACAGGCATGTCAAGAAGGATGATATGATGTCATGATATCCTGATCTCTTTCCTTCTACTCCTACTCTAGCTTGAGGTAATGAGTTCCTCATGGTTTTTTTTAGTCATGTGTCTTATGTGTTTCTATGATTTCCTTAATATGCATGATTTATGAAAAGTTCAAATTTGAGAAAATGAGTTATTTGATTGACTCATATATGTTTATATGCATTGAGTATGAATTGCATGTAGACTAATCTATATGATGTTGTAAAGCATGATATTTTAGGTTAGAGTTGATGTTTCCTCCTCGGATGTTAACTTGGAGTTGATGTTTCCACCTTGGGTGTGTATTGCATGCATGATGGGCTGTTAGATTTAGTTTCACCCCTCTTATTATATTTTAAGAACGTTCAAGCTTAGAGTCCGTAGTTCCTCCTTTCTTATATGAATTTAGCTGAAATTGCATTGTACGGTTGTTAGTTGCTCTCTTACTCTTTTCGTACTAGCTTGAATCTCATTCGAGGATGAATGACCCCAAGGGGGAGATATTGTAACACCCCGGATCTGAAAGAGGGTAAGATAGCACTTTTAATGAGTTGTAGGTGCCAACCTAAAAGGCCACCCGTGGCCCATGGATGAGACCACAGACCGTAGATATGGTCCGTGGATGGCACCTCCCTAGGCCTGTCATGTCATGAAGACTAGAACCATGGCCTGACCAATGGACCGTTGGCCAGACAACGGTCCGTGGTTAGGGTCCTGTGGTTAAATGGCACAAATTCACTTCCAGACCACCATCTACGGTCGTCCACCGTCCATCGACTGGTGGTCGTGGGTCAAGATTCAGCAGTTAACTTCAGGGGTAGTTGGGTCTTTTCCTAATTACTTTTTCTGTATACTATGTTGTTCTACCCTTTACTAAGAAGCATATATAAGTGTTTTCAACCCCCCAAATAAGTCTATTCACTTCATTCTCTCCAAATTCACAGAAAGGAAGAACTCTCAAATAATTCTCTTTCTAGAACTTGAAGAAGAAAAAGGATTCAACCTAGGGTTTCAAGTCAACCCTCAACTCGCTAGGTATTATAGTTTTCATCAATGGATTCCTTCCATTTATGGAGTGCCCAAAGTCCTCTAAATTCAAATATAGAAATTCCCAATTGAGTTAGTGTTTACTTCAATTGTCATGGGTTCTTTTGATTAATGATTTAAATGATTGAATTATGATCTCTTATGCATGAATTGATGAAATACGAATATTTTATAATGATTTCCCATTGAAACCATATAATCCCTATGTTTTCAAGTAATTATCATGAAATGTAGAATTTTGATGATAAAGAAAGAGTTTTATAAGATAAATCATTTATTGATAGATTTACATGAATTGATGATGAAATCCATATCTAACCCATGTTTTCTAAATGTTGATGATTTGACGTGGGTTTTGAGCGTTGAAAGGTAAATTATGGAAACATGCATTTTCTTATGGAATCTATGCAAATATTTGGAGAATTCTTTGAGAGTAATGTATCAATGATGATTTTATGGTTGTGTTGTTGAAAGGATTTTTCTCATAAATACATGAAAGATTGATGTGAAAAGTTTTCACACATAATAAGGATTCTAAGGTTAAATGGTTGTGTCACCTAATTGAATAAATTATTAAGAACTATCCTTATGAACCTAGCTTGGATTGGTTATTTAAGGATACCTTTCTGTAACACTCCAAAAATTAGTAGGCTAAACTAGAGCTAAAACGTGAGGGTTAGAGTCAAGGAGGTGGGAAAGGGCCAAGGTAGAGGACAATGGCAGTCCACTCTCCCCTAGACAGTGCCTTAGTGACGATGACCACCACCACAACTCATGGTAGGGACCACGGTACATGGTGTGGTCCGTGGTGGGCTAGGCACTAAGATCCCCAAAATATGCCCAAAGCAAGATCCTCTTCAAGAACGACTTCACGGCTCGTTGTGAAGACCACGACTCGTGGAGGAGAGTTGGGTGTTTGAGGTTGGAAAGGAAGTGGCAAGTCACTTCATCAAGGCCCACGAGAGAGACCACGGCTCATGGAGCCCCTCTTGAAGTTGCCTTGGGCTTGTGGGCTAAAGGAACATGTTGCCTAGCCACTGCCTCAAGTCCACGGAGGGGACCACGGCTCGTGGAGTCCCTCGTAGCACCTAGGCAGCTCACTTAAAGTGAGGGGTGCTTTGGGAAATTTTGATGTCAGTCCAATCAAAGTGAAGACATTTTGGGTAACTCTAGGGTCATTATATATGTCATTTTAAGTCAAAATATACCCATTCACCACATTATTTCCAAAACCCCAAATTAATTCCCAAAATTCATTCTCTCAAATATTCTCTCTCTAGAAAACTTAAAGAAAAAGAAGAAGAAGAAGGAAGTTGAAGCTAGGGTTCAAGAAGCTAGGCTTTCCAAATAACATTCATTGGACTTCATTGGTAAGTTATGGTAGGTCTTCATCCATGGATAGAATTCATCCATGGAGCCCCTTCAAAATCTCAATTTCAAATAGTAGAAATCCCCAAAAGTTAGGGTTTGATTCCAAAGTCATGGGTTCCTTTCCAAATTGATTCTAATGATAGAATTATGTTATATATGTATGAATCAATTATTTCTTATGGTTTTTATGTTGTAACCCCAAGAATTAATAAAATCCCCATATTTCTCAATTATGATCTTGTGATGTGGGTTTGTTGATTATAGAAGACTGTTATGAAATTATGCATGCATTGATTGGGTTACTTGTATTATGATGATATCCATGTATAATTTCGTAATTCTAGATGTGTTGATTTGATATGAGCTTTGACCCATGAAAGGCAAGATATGCAATTATACATGTTTTATGAAAGTTATGTAAATGCTTTAAGAACACTTTAAGAGTGAAGTGTCTACCATTATGATGTGGTTAATCTGTTGTTGAAGAGATGTTATCATATGCACACCTATGTATGAATATGATATGAAGTGAATGGTTTTCTCATAATATGAAGATTCTAAGGTTGAAAGGCTATTCTCACAAATTGAATCTATATGTAGACATGGACGGTGAAAGGTTATTGTCACGCATAATTGATTAAACGTTTCAAGGACACTTCGACCAATTCTAAGTGTAAATGATCGCTAGTCAGTATAAAATTGATGCTTATCGTGACCAACGAAACTAACCAACGGTATGAGTCTCTACGATCGTCAACAGTATAGTAACCCAACTAAAGGTTAGGGTCGTGTCCCAAGGGAGTAGTTTTGAGAATTGATAGAAAAATAAAATTAAGATCTAACTAGTTGTAGCTAAAGATATTAACGAGTAAAAATATAGTAAATTAAAGGGGGTGACACGAAAGTGTCAAATATCGATTTGGGGGTTTTGGCACAAGTAGTAAAAATAGCAAAAATTAACAAGAAAATCAAGTATGGGGAAATGTTTTTGGGGTGTGACCGCAATAAAAGTTGAGATAAGTAGTTGGGTACATGCTTTTGAATGGAAATTTGTAAGATAATAGTGACTAGGCTAAGCTTTAAATGGAAATAAGTTCCCTCTCGGGCAACTTACCCCGTTTCAAATATGTTCCTCTAGGACACCCAATTGCCGCATGAAGACTAGCTTACGCCTTACCCCACTCACTCTCTCGAGCTGAGTGTTAGGATATAAGACTAAGGCTCACCCTCTCGAGTTGAACCTCATGTCGACCCACTCCTTAGGCTATCAGTCTAGTAGTCTTGGTTTCGCGACCTCCCTCTCGGGCAAGCCGAAAACACATGGGTGGCTTTGTATTTGCAACTACAAACCCTTTAGATTAAACCACAACTACTAGGTGAAATCACCATTAAACTACATCTAACCTATCAGCAAGTAAGACCCAATAATAATATCAACACATATTTGCTAAATCATACCCCAAGAATGGGGTTTTTTAGCCACTCATCAAGAAAAAACAAAATAAACATAAAATGATAGTAAAATTAAATGGGTATAAGAAATTAAACCATGATTTAAGCAAAGGAAGAAGAATGGAGAAGACCCACTTCCAACTTGGGGATAATGAAATTCTTCTTTCTTCAAGTCTCCCAAAAACCCTCTCCAAACTTGAGAGAAAAATATCCAAGAAGTACTATTCTATTCTGGAAATTAAAATAAATGTTCGACTCCCTAAAATTAATAATAAGTTTAGTATTTATAGACAGCAGAAAATAGCGCTGGCGGATCTTTCGGCGAAGATACTCGATATCGCCGAATGACTTCGGTGATTTGCTCTTCGTCTGACTCATCGCCGTTTCATGCTTGCCTTCCGCATCTTCATGTTCTTGACCATTGGGCGGTATAGTACTGCTTAGCAGAACTATTCGGTGAAGCGCCGACTGCTCCTTTCATCGCCTTTTTTATCCTTCTCTTTCAGGGCTTCGCGTATTAGAACAAAGGGCGGAGTAAATCCCTTCGGCGAATCGGCAAGTGTGCTTGGCGATGCTCGGGCTTCAGCTTCTTCGTTCTTTTCAGCCTTTTTGTTCCTTTTTGCGCCTAAGTGTCCATGCTTTTACTAAAACTTAAAATACCTGAAACTTAAGAGTTTTTATCAGATATTTAGACAAAATAAGCATTCAAGGACACTATTCTTATCAAAATAAAGCCCTAAATGAGTCCAATTTGGGGACTCATCAACACACCCAACTTAAAGTTGTGCTTGTCCTCAAGCAAACTCATGTTCAGCCGTTCTAAAAGGATGTCTCAAATAGTGCTACACAAGACGCAATCATGAACATACACAACAAGATTCAAATTACTTATGCAAAGATCAACTGTGTACTCAAAGATTCAAGTTGTGACACACCATTACCAGAGATTCTCATGCTCGCAATACTTGATACTTGTGCAATTTCAAGCTCGACAAAAAGTATCTAAATGCCCTCACATGAAGAATGATTCCATATTCACCCACAGAGGTTAATCAATTCAAGATCAGAAATCAGATGCAACGCTCACACTAAAAAAAAAGGAACACAATGCATGCTTTCACCCATAGGTTTTCCCTTATTTTCCTATCGACTTTTGATTCGGCTTACTCACGATCAAAAAAGTCTTTCTAAGACTTCTAATGGGGTTGAGTGTAAAGGTATGGTAATTTAAGCTCACTGACTTTTTCATCCTCGTGAGATATGGTATTTTCAAGGCATTCCCTTCTCCTCCTTTATCAATTCTTTTTCTGATGCTCCTAAGTCACCTGTTTATTCACCTTCATGGATTGCTTGGAAGCCTGATTTCTTTTGTACCTTTATTTTATTTTTAATTTTGCATTGAAGGGGTTTCCACTTATGCAATCCCATGGGTTAGGGGTGAATTTTCCTTGCACTTCTTGACTTCTCCTTTTCATTTTCACCACACCCCCAACTTAGGCGTTTGGCTCAAAGGGTGTTCAAAAAAAGGGAAGGCTCAACGGGTGTTCAAAAGAGTTTCACACACTCACGGGTAGGCCACAAAAGAGGTATATGCCAAATTTGGCTCACACTCTTCAAAGTTGCCTAAGATCATTTCAAGAGGACACCTTTCTAAATGAAACAGACTAACAGGGAAAATTCTAGGTTTATTCATGCATGGTTCAAAGCAAGCTAATCACACAAGGTATCGACACTTAAGTTAAGCAATACTACACACTTTCGGTAGTGTGCAACGGTCATAACAAGAGAATCAATTCGATAAATGGCTAATCACACCGAGATACAAAGAGTACACATATTGTCTATGCAACTTCATTTGGCATCATCGTAGCTATACATTCATGTTTGTTCAATTAAGTCTACTATTCAGGTCATCGGTATTGATCAAAACCAACACTTAAATTATTGAAAAAGAACAGCCACATTCAACTCATGAGGGGTGACAAAAATGTGTGAAAATTCAAAAATTTTTGGAAGGTTAAAATCATTTCGCAATTAAAAGTAAACGGAGCCACGAGCTCAAATATCCATAGAAAAGTAGTGTAAACACAATTTTAAACAGACAACCCAAATGTATTCAAAACACGAATCATAAACAACACACAAAAGTGTAGGCCTCACCCCACCACAAATGAAAAGCAATTTGTCCTCAAATGCAGGTAATACGAAATTCGAGAAGCAAAATAAAGAAAGATAAAACATAGAGGTGAAGAAGTGATCTTGGTTATGCAGTTTACTCTATCTATCATGGCATCAGTTTATTTTTTATTTACTTTTTGTTTTTTCGTTTGGCGATATTAGGTCTAATCGCCGAATATCTTGGTGATTTGCTAAGTGAGCAATCGACCCGCCGACTTTTACAAAATCTGCAGTCATTGTGAAGATCCAAACAACGGTTTTCATCGAGATCGCTGAAATTATCGGTGAATCGTAGATAATCTCCAAATCTCGGCTAGTTTAAGAGACTTCAGTGTTTACGATGTTCTGAGTCAAACGGCAGATAAGGTCGGATTTACCGACCCCTTCGACGACTCACCGACAGGATTTATTGTTTGCCATCCTTCATTCATTTTTGTACTTTTACTTGCACAAACAACATACCATTTTATTACCGGGAAATAAGTACTGGCAATAATAAGAGTAAAGAAATTAAAGGGATTTTGGGTTGCCTCCCAAATAGCGCCTTAGTTAACGTCGCAGCACGACGCAACAGCGCCTTAAGGCGTCTTCCAAATATACCACTTCAGCCAACGAAATCTCTTGACAATTTCCCAGATACAATTTCAGACGTTGACCATTTACAGTAAATGGAGGTCCTTCCTGATCTTTAACTTCTATGGCACCATTGATGAACACTTGCGTTACTCGAAATGGTCCAGGCCATTTGGATTTGAGCTTTCTAGGGAAGAGTCTAAGTCGTGAGTTGTATAGTAGAACCCAATCTCCTACCTTGAAGTCTCTCTTGAGTATCCGAGCATCATGCTATTTCTTCATCTTCTCTTTATAGATGGCTGGACTTTCATATGATCTAAGTCTAAATTCATCCAGTTCGTTCAACTGCTCTGTTCTCTCCCTTGATGTTTTTTACCAGTCCAAATTTCAAGCTTTAAATGCCGATAATGCTTTGTGTTCTAACTCAATGGGTAGATGACAAGCCTTACCATAAACCAACTGATATGGAGACATCAAGATAGGTGTTTTGTAAGCAGTCCGATATTCCCATAGTGTATCATCGAGTTTCCTAGACCAATCAGTTCTATTGACATTTACTGTGTTGGCAAATATACTTTTGATTTCCCTATTCAACACTTCGGTTTGGCCACTTGTTTGGCTATGACATGGGGTTACCACTTCGTGTTTCAACTCATATTTACTCAGTGCTATTGAGAATAACTTATTGCAAAGTGGGATCCCCCATCGCTTATGATTGCTCTCGGAGTGCCAAATCTGGCAAAGATGTAGCGTTTCAAGAATTGGACAATGCTTTTTCCTTCGTTGTTTGGAAGTGCGATGGCTTTCACCCATTTGGAAACCTAATCCACAGCCACCAAGATATAGTTATTTCCAAACGAGCTCACAAATGGGTCTATTAAATATACCCCTCATACATCGAATAGCTCAACCTCTAAAATAGAAGTGAGGTAATTTGTGTTTTCTAGATACTCCGCCTTGCTGCTGACATTTAGAGCATTTCTTTACAAACTCATGTGCATCCTTGTAGAGTGATGGCCAGTAATATCCACTTAGGAGAACTTTAGCGGCGGTGCGAACACCGCAGTGGTGACCTCCCACTGGTGATGTATGGCAAGCATGGAGAATTTCTACCACTTCTTTTTCAGGAACACCTTCTGATGACATGGTCAACACACTTTTGGAACAAGTATGGCTCATCCCAGAAGTACTTTTTAACATCGAACAGGAATCTTTTATGTTGGTAAAAGGTCAACTCATCCAGCATCAGCCCACACAAAATGTAATTTGCAAAATATGCATACCATGGCGTATGTTTGAGGGATATTGCAAACACCCGTACATCTGGGAAAGAGTCATCTATGTTAACCTCGTGCTCGACATTCTCCCTTGCTTCCAACCTTGATAAATGGTCATCCACTTGAATTTTGCACCTTTTTCGATCTTTCACCTCGAAATCAAATTCCTGTAATAGTAGTACCTACCTAATCAATCGTGGTTTTTCATATTTCTTTGCCATCAAATAACGGAGTGCAACATGATCAGTGTGTAAGATTACTTTGGTGCCTAGCAAGTACGCCCTGAATTATTCAAATGCGTAGACTACTGCAAGCAACTCTTGTTCGGTGACCGTATAATTTTGTTGGGCACTATTTAGAGTCTTGCTTCCGTAGTAGATTGGGTGAAACAGTTTGTTGCACTCATGCCCCAACACAACCCCTAGTGCCATACCGCTGGCATCACACATTAACTCAAAAGATTTGGACCAATTAGGGCTGATGATGATCGGGGTGGATATTAGTTTCTCTTTCAAACACTGAAATGCAGCCATACAAGCATCATTAAAGTGGAATTTCACTTCTTTCTCTAGGAGTTTGCATAATGGGAGTGCAAGCTTTGAGAAGTCTTTAATGAACCTTCTGTAAAATCATGCGTTCCCCAAGAAGCTGCGAACACCCTATACTGAAATCGGTGGGGGTAGTTTCTCAATGACCTCAATCTTTGCCTTGTCAACTTCAGCCCCTTTTGTGACACCTTATGCCCAAGACCAATACCTTCTTTTACCATAAAGTTACATTTCTCCCAATTCAGAACCAGATTTGTTTCGATGCATCTTTGGAGTACCTGTCCTAAGTGAGTCAAGCATTATTCGAATGCATCCCCTATGACTGAGAAGTCGTCCATGAACACTTCCATAGAGTCTTCGTCCATATTTGCAAAAATAGACAGCATGCAACGCTAAAATGTTGTTTGGGCATTACATAGCTCAAATGGCATTCTTTTGAATGCGAAAGTTCCATAAGGGCAAGTAAAAGTGGTTTTCTCTTGATCTTCCGGCGCAATAGAGATTTGATTATAGCCGGAGTATCCATCCAAAAAGTAGTACCACCCCCTTTCTGATAACCGGTCAAGCATCTGATCCATAAAAGGCATCGGAAAATGGTCTTTCTCGGTCCATGAGTTAAGGTTTCGGTAGTCCATGCATACTCTCCACCTAGTCACTGGTCTTGTTGGCACAAGTTCTCCTTTTGTATTTGGGACTACGATTATGCCTCCCTTTTTCAGGACACATTGAACCGGACTTACCCACTTACTATTTGCAATAAGGTATATCACCCCTGTATCTAGCCACTTGATGATTTCCTTTTTGACTACCTCTTCCATTAGAGGGTTTAATCTCTGTTGATGTTCCACACTAGGCTTGCATTCCTTGTCGAGCTGGATTTTGTGAGTGCAGATGCCACGAGAAATTCCTACTATATTGGCTATTGTCCATCCAATAGCCTTTATGTGCTTCTGCAATACTTCAATGAGAAATTTCACTTGCCTTTTAAGCAGATTGGCGGCTATAATTACCGGTAGAGTATTATTGGCTCCTAAGAAGGCATATTTGAGATGAGAGGGTAGACTTTTAACTCCAAATTTGGTGGTTCTTCTGTTGATGGTTTAGCAGGGGGACTTTCTCTGTTTTTCAGATCGATATCCAATTTGATTGGATTCCTTGAATATGCTCCTAATCCTGATAAAGCAACTACCACTTTCTCGTAACCCTGAACTTCGCATTCATCATAATTAGCAAGCACATATTCAAGGGGCTCATTATTGCACATTATATGACTCACACTTGCCACTGCCTTATCTATCACATCCTCAGTGGACACCACATGGATGTTACTTGGTTGCTTCATGGACATACAAATATTGAAGGTCACCTCATCATCATTCACATGGAACTTCAATTTTCCACTTTCAACATCCACCAGGGCTCTCCCTGTAGCTAAGAAAGACCTTCCCAAAATAATGGGAATTTCAGCATCGATCTCACAGTCTAGAATCACAAAATCAGCTGGAAAGATGAACCGATACACTTTTACTAATATGTCATAGAGTATTCCGACTGGGTGCTTGATTGATCGATCAGCCATGAGGAGTCTCATTGTGGTTGCCTTTGGTTCACCCAAACCAAGTTGCTTGTATATTGCATAGGGCATCAAGTTGATACTTGCCCTTAAGTCGCACAAGGCTTTAGAAAATTGGAGCATGCCAATCATTCACAGTATTGTGAATGCTCCAGGATATTCTCTCTTAGTGATTGAATCATTTGTCATAATTGAACTGCAACTATGGGGCACCTCGATCATTTCATATTCCAAGCACCTTTTCTTTGTAACCAGTTCTTTCATGAATTTGGTGTATCCCAACATTTCCAACAATGCTTCTACCAGAGTAAGGTTGATTGATAAGCTCTTGAATATTGACAAAAAAATTTTGAACTTCTCATCTTCATTATTCTTTTTCAAACGTTGGGGAAATGGTGGAGGTATCTTGGGTAAGGGATGTATGACTTTTGGAACTTGAACTTGTTGATCTGCTTCTTCCTATGGTTCTTTAGTAAGGCCTTGTTGAATAACAAAATCTTGTTCCTCCACACCTTGACTCTCTTCATGTTTTTGAGTATCCTCATCTTCGATCATATCCCCTATTGCCACCTTACCGCTACGAGTAACCACAACCAGCTCTCTTTCAATATGATCCATGGGTGTTATGGATGTTAATTGAGCTGATAACAGACTCAATTTACCTTCCAGCATTTTGATGGCAACCACATGAGAATTTACTTTGTTGTTCAATGATGAAAAGTCATCTTTCATTCCTTTTAGTAGATCATCAGAGCCCTCAACTTTATTGAGTATGCGTGATAACAAATCATTTACCCGAGGACTACTTGCAGTCCCTTTATATTTCGGGCTTTCACTCAAGTGAATATGGTCCTCCTCCAGACCATCCTGCTTAGCCCAATATTTCCAATCTCTCCCTGGTTCTTCTTCTCTATAATAGCTCCAACCTTGATTCCAACCCCATGGTTTATAGAGTGTGTGGAAACCTTCTTGTATCTTCTGGAGTTCCAACCTTGATTCTTTTCCGGTCTTGAGTAATCGGAAGAAGAACCCTCTTTAACTAGAAACAACCCACGTGTCCCCTTCATATGTTCTTGTAGCATTTCCATATGAGAAAGCATCTTCTCGATGTTTTTGTCCCTTTCCCTTTCTTTTTCGATCTGTTCTTGCGTTAATCAGAAGCATAGTGGGGAGCCTTGATCATCTTTGGTATACCATGCTTCGTTTACTTTAGTCATACCATCTAGGAGAAATGAGGCTACTTCAAATGATTGTAACATTATTCCTCCTTTCACCAATTGATCAGCTATTCCTTTATTCACCGAGTCTAGACTACGGTAGAAATATTGGAGCAACAACTCACCTGGTAGCCCATGCATTGTGCACTTACGCAAATATCTTTTGAACCTTGTCCATGACTTGTGAATTGGTTCACCCTCCCATTGCTTGAAATTCTGGATATCGTCCCTCAGCTTCATCATTCTCGATGGAGGAAAGAATCTTTCGTGAAATTCCATAACCAACTCCTCCCATGATCTAATGGAGTTGTTCGGGTGCTCAATCAACCATTTAGTGGCTCCCCCAGTTAACGAAAATGGAAATAAGCGAAACCATATGGATTCTTGGGATAGGTTCTTGAATGATAAAGGGGTGCACACTTCCACAAAGCTTCTTACATGATCGTGCAGATCTTCATGCTCCAACCCTCCAAATAAACATCTCGAATGTATTAGTTGGAGTGTTGCGCAAGTAACTTCACCTATCTTGCCAATGTCAGCAGGATGATAAACACTATTAGCATCATTGATGTTGTCTCGATGAAAAGCACCACCTGCTGAGTGGCCTGCTTGGCAGCTATTGTCCTTGTTTGTACTCATATGGCCTGTTGTGGCACACAAGTACTCAAAGCAAAACAGAAAATTAAATTAGTAAATTACAACTAAGAAGAACAAAAAATCTACTAATTTAAAAATTATAAAAATAACACCAATCCCCGGTAGCGGTGCCATTTTGATGCTTATCGTGACCAACGACACTAACCTACAGTATGAGTTTCTACGATCGTCGATAGTATAGTAACCCAACTAAAGGTTGGGGTCGTGTCCCAAGTGAGTAATTTGGAGAATTGATAGAAAAATAAAATTAAGCTCTAACTAGTCGTAGCTAAAGATATTAACGAGTAAAAACACATTAAATTAAAGGGGGTGACACAAAAGTATCAAATATCGATTTGGGTTTTTTGTCACAAGTAGTAAAAATAGCAAAAATTAACAAGAAAATCAAGTATGGGGAAATGTTCTTGGGGTGTGACCGCAATACAAGTTGAGATAAGTAGTTGGGTACATGCTTTTGAAAGGAAATTTGTAAGATAATAGTGACTAGGCTTAGCTTTAAATGTAAATAAGTTCCCTCTCGGGTAAATTACCCCGTTTCAAATGCGTTCCTCTCGAACACCCATTTTCCACATGAAGACCAGCCTACGCCTTACCCCACTCACTCTCTCGAGCTGAGTGTTAGGATATGGGACTAGGGCTCACTCTCTCGGGCTGAACCTCACGTCGACCCACTCCTTAGGCCATCAGTCTAGTGGTCTTGGTGTCGCGACCTCCCTCTCGGGCAAGCCGAAAACACATGGGTGAATTTGTATTTGCAACTACAAACCCTTTAGATTAAACCACAACCACTAGGTGAAATCACCATTAAACTACATCCAACCTATCAACAAGCAAGACCCAGCAATATGATCAACACATATTTGCTAAATCATATCCCAAGAATGGGGGGTTTTAGCCACACATCAAGAAATAAAAAAATACACATAAAATGATAGTAAAATTAAATGGGTATAAGAAATTAAACCTTGATTTAAGCAAAGGAAGAAGAATGGAGAAGACCCACTTCCAACTTGGGGAAGATGAAATTCTTCTTTCTTCAAGTCTCCCAAAAACCATCTCCAAACTTGAGAGAAATATAACCAAGAAGTACTATTCTATTCTAGAAATTAAAATAAATGTTTGACTCTCTAAAATTAATAATAACTTCAGTATTTATAGACTTCAGAAAATAGCGCTGGCGGATCTTTCGGCGAAGTTAGTCGATATCGCCGAATGACTTTGGCGATTCGCCCTTCGTCTGTCTTATCGCCGTTTCGTGCTTGCCTTCCGCATCTTCACATTATAGACCATTGGACAGTATAGTTCTGCTTCGCGAAACTATTCGGCGAACCGCCGACTGCTCCTTTCATCGCCTTTTTGATCCTTCTCCTTCAGGGCTTCGCAGTATAGTGTCCATGCTTTCACTAAATCTTCAAATACCTGAAACTTAAGAGTTTTCATCAGATATTTAGACAAAATAAGCATTCAAGGACACTATTCTTATCAAAATAAATCCCTAAATGAGTCCTATTTGTGGACTCATAAAAAACCCAACAAAAAGAGTTAGGGTCGAACCCTACAGGGAGCGGTGCATGTTTGAAAATCAATGGGGATGTACGAATATGATCAAATCAGTCATAGGAATAATTATCGAATAAAAACATAATTCAAATCAGGGGTGCCACGAATGTCAAATGGGGGGTTTTAGTTTGGAATTATAAACTACAATCAGTTGTAAACAATATGAAATATCAATAATGAGACGGGTTCTTGGGATGTGATTTTATTATAGGGTAATATAGACAAATGGGTAATTGCAACTATTAGAAAATAGCTAGATATTAGTGAGTAAGCTAGGATATAGAGGAGATAAACTTTCTCTCGAACAATTTACCCCGAATCGAGTTGATTTTTCTCGAACATCAACAAGCATTCAAAATAAAGACATCGCATACCTTACTCAATTCACTCTCTCGAGCTGAATGCGTGGAATTGGGTTTAGGATTCACTCTCTTGAGCTGAAGCCATGTCAACCCAATACCCACATATCATCAATCAATATGCTTAGTTTTTTAAAACCTCTCTCTAGTTCCGAGTATAAGATTTGAAATGCTAGGCAGCAAAGATTTCAAACTCTAAACAAAGGATCAACGATCAAAAAGCAAGCAAATGCGAGAATATAGTAAATATAGATTGTGGGTGTGATTATATGACGTTAAAAGGTGAGGAAATGTGAAAGATTTTGAAATTTTTGACCTTTGGCCCTTTAAAAATAGTCCAGTTCTCGCCCTTTCAGTGACATTAATTTTCTTCACCAAATCACTCAGCGACACGCTGAGTAGTTACTTCCTTCGCCGAGTTTTATAGGACATCTAGTTAATGTGGGGGTCCAAACGGCAGAAAAAGTCAGGGTCGCCGACCTATTCAGTAATTCACCGACTAGTCCATAAGCCCACCGAGTTTTATAGACTCCATTTTCAATTTCATGAGTCCAACGGCGCTCCAAGTTAGGCTCGTCGATCTCTTTGGCGAGTCGCCGACTGCACATTTTTCTCGCAAACCTGCACTTTTAAAACACATTCTATACTTCAACCTGCACAATCAACACACGATTATTTCAAAAACAAAAGGAAAGCAATATAAAGACTTGGGTTGCCTCCCAAGCAGCACCTTAGTTAACGTTGTAGCACGACGCAAGTCCCCACTTAAGTTTCATTCTTTGGATTTTTCATAGTATCACTAGGCAAACCCTTTTTCTATCTTGTGTAGAGACGAGACAATATATGACCCATTTGGGCCTCCAGTAGCTGAATCGACATGGAATGAGAGGTAGTCATCTGATTTAGCATCAAGACATTCTCTTTGATCTCATTAAACACTTTGTCGTGTTCTTTGACTTTGTGATGAATAAGTAAGAGTACCTCTTCTATATGTCTACCCTCATACTCCTTGGTCCTCCTACGCTCGTGAGGGGGAATGTTCCTATTTTTTCGTACACTACTTACAGTTCCATGATCTTTTTTGACAAGACATCCAACTGGGTCAACAGTTTGGCCAAATTCTGGTCCTTTTCTTGCTCATTGTTGGTCTTAAGCATGTTCTCAAGGAGTTCAGAAACTACGACACAGGGTTGTCGTATTAGACCACCTGGAGAAAGTTGATCATCCACTCCTCTATTTTCAAGACAAAGACCTCCATAGAAACATTCCAGTATCATCTTGTATGGAATATCATGATATGGGGACTGAAGCAATAGTGTCTTATACCTCAGCTACAACTCCTGGAGCGTGTCACCTTCCGAGTATTGGAAGTTTAGGATATTATCCTTGAGAATCATCATATCCAATGGAGAGTGGTTCACTTGGTTTTCATTGTTTCCGGTGACAATCATATCTTTTGTTTCAAACAACAACATAAAAACCAAAACTAAAAATAAGTAGATTCAACTATGACTAAAAACAATAAAATTCAACTTCACCAAACAAAAATCTCATACAACACCACTGCCTGGTGGTGACGCCATTTTTATCTAACGTTTCAAGGACAGTTCATCCAATTCTAAGTGTTAACGGTCTCTAGTCAGTATAAAACCCAACTAAATGAGTTGGGGTCGAATCCCATAGGGTGCGGTACGTGTTTGAGAATCAATTGGAAAGTACAAATATGATCAAATCAGTCATAGGAAAAATATTTATCGAATAAAAGCATAATTCAAATCATGGGTGACACAAAGGTCAAATGGGGGGTTTTGGTTTGGCATTATAAATTACAAACAGTGGTAAAAAATACGAAATAATAATAATGAGACGGGTTCTTGGGATGTGATTCAATTATAGGCTAATATAAATAAATGGGCAATTGCAACTATTAGAAAATAGCTAGATATTAGTGAGTAAGCTAGGCTATAGAGGAGATAAACTTTCTCTTGAACAATATACCCCTAATCAAGTTGATTTATCTCGAACATCAACAAGAATGCAAAATAAGGACATCCCACACCTTAGTCCATTCACTCTCTCGAGCTGAATGTGTGGAATTGGGTTTAGGATTCACTCTCTTGAGCTGAACCCATGTTAACCCAATACACACTGACTATCAATCAATAAGCTTAGGTTTTAAAACCTCTCTCTCGATCAAGCAAAAACCACAAGGGTAGAACTGCATTTGCAACTACAATTCTTAAATTAAACCTCGATTAATGATTGAACTCACTTCTAAATAGCATTTACACTAATAAATAGCAATACCCATAAACTAAATCAACGCATAATTACATAACCATACCCAAAGAATTGGAGTTTTAGCTAGACATTATAAAAAGATAAAAATCATTACCAAATTGAGTTTCCACTGGATAAGATTGATTTCATCCTTACAATGTTCCAATTCGCAGAATATGAAAGACCCACTTCCAATTTCTCGGAAGTGAAAAACTTAAATTCATCAAAGCTTAGAAAAAATTGGAGAAAACTTGTCTCCTCATTGAAAACACTAAAAATGAATAATATCCACTCGGATCCTATTCAATTCCTCCTCTTAAACTAAATGTTAGAAAATGTGTTTATAGTCGCCAAAAATATGCTGCGAAGAGCCACTTGATGAAGTAAGTCGGGCTCACCGATCCACTCGGCGAGCCTCCCTTTGGTCACTTTCATCGCCTTTTTGCCTTGGTATTCAGCATCCTCAAGTTCTGAAACTTTGGGTGATCTAGCACTGCATCGCGGAACTACTCGGTGATTCGCCGACTAATCCTTTCCATTACTAACTAGATTTTTCCCCTCATTGTTGTGCACACTAGAACTTTAGGCGGTCAAATAGCCATTCGATGACTCGCCAACTGAATTTGGCGATCACCAGGATTGCATTTCTTCATTCTTTCCACTCGCTTTGTTCCTTTTTGAAAATTAGTGTCCTTGCTTTGTTCCTCAATCCATATTCTTGGAAATCAAGGGTTTTAAATCCTTTATTGGCACAAAATAAGCATTTGAGGACACTAGATATTTATAAATAAACCCCTAAATGAGTCCAAATCCCAGACTCATCAACGATCTAAGAGCTATCCTATGAATTATATCGGATTCAGTCAAGACATTCTTCCATGAATATGAAATCAAGTTAAGACTTAATAAGTAATTTATGGGAATTAATGCTTAGCATGGATATTGATAAGAGATGGAAGCCCTCACGTTAGTTGAGCATGGGTTTCTAGGAGAAATCTCTTGGGATTAGTAGAGGTCGGGTTTCTCGTAGGAATCCCCTTATCCCATAAACTATGCGACCCCATAGGTCATTATCTAGTGGATCCACCTAACCTAAGAGAAAAATTCTACCTTAGGCAAGTAGAACAACCCTTTTGGTGTGGGAGTCACCGGATTCCATGTTAAGCTCACATGGTCTCATGTCAGTTAAGGCTTATTCCCACAACAACAAGAACATGAATATGAATTACGAAGTATGGTTACCCTAGAAGCTTTTAGATTAGGTTTAAAGGTCTTAAAGATTATAAATATGAGTGATGCCCTAAGGAGGGTTAGTTAGTATGGGTGATATTTATGGGGTCTTATTCATGCATTGCACAAGTATGCTCTAAGGTTGTTTATGTAGTGTTTCTATTATGTTATGATGAATTATGTATTGACTATGTCTATGATTTGTGTTTTTCCACTATCCTTATGATGATCCTTAAAATTATTAAATTGCATACTTTCAAATGAATGCCCCTTTTTATCATGTTTTCAATGTTTTTATGCATGGCTATAAAACTTAGTGATTTTGTACTAACGCCATCTTTTCCTACATTTTCCCCAAGTGTAGGGTTCGGTTCTCAACGTGATACTCGTAATGGATAAAGCTTGGACTTGCTTATTTTCCTAGCTTGTTAGTGAGTCCACATGGTTCGAGGACAGATGTTTTCACATTGTAGTTTCATTTTCTTGTATTTTCCTTTTGAGCTATGTGTTATGGGCTAGGCCCTTTCTCATTTCGAATATTGCGATCAATGGCTATGTTGAGACTTACAGTCTAGACTTCCGCTTTTCTTTTATGAAAATTATAGACTTGAAATGCATTTTTACTCTCATTGTGCTATTGCTTATGTTATGATACACTAAGTGGCTGGTATGGAGTCGTTGGGGGTTATATACGTCATGTTACATCTAGGGGTACCCCTAGGTCGTGACAAACTTGGTAATGAGAGCACGAGGTTTATAATCATTTTAGGATTATGTCTCATAAGCCACATCTAGTAGAGTCTTGTTTATGAGTATTGAGTGTGCGACATTTAGGAATGAGAAGCTACTAGATGCTTAGGAAATTCCATTTCTTTCATTACTCTTAAGTCGTGCGAAAGAGTTTAACTCTATAAGGTCTTTCTTCTAATCCTTACTCGATGGTCTACAAGATATGACTACTAGAAGGGCTTTCAGTAGAAGGAATGAGAAAGACAATGTGAATCAAGTAGGTCCTCCCCAAGCTTCGGTTGATCCTCTGACCGAGAATAATGCTAAAATGGAGTTTTGGGTGGCTTTTCAAGTTTTGGCTCAAGCCAATAGAGAGGTGATTGCTCCCGTAAACCCTAGTGTGAATTTGGTGACTTCAAGAGTGAGGGATTTTGCAAAAAAGAACCCCCCCCCAAAAAATTTCATGGCTCCAAAGTGGAGGAGGATCCACAAGAATTTGTGGATGAGGTTTATAAACTACTTGCTATCATGGGGATGACATCAGTAGAGAAATCTGAGTTAGCTGTTTACCAATTGAAAGGTATTGAGCAAGTATGGTATAATCAATGGAAGTAAAAAAGTCCAGTAGGAGCGGGTCCCATTGAATGGGAAGTGTTTAAATCGGGCTTTCTTGACATGTTCTTTCCCTTAGAGTTGAGGCAGGCTAAGATTCAAGAGTTCATTAACCTTTGTCAAGGAAGTATGACTGTGAAGGAATATGCTCTAAAGTTCACTCAACTATCCAAGTATGCTCCAACCATAGTGGTGGATTCAAGGGCTAAGATGATTAAGTTTGTGATGGGAGTGTCCGACTTGGTAGAAAAAGAATGTCGTACCACAATGCTTATTGGTGATATGAATATCTCACATCTTATGGTGCACACCCAAAAAATGGAGGAGTCAAAGCTCAAGAAAAATAATAGGGAGGTGAAAAGAGGTAGGACCCATGATGGGAACTTCTCCAATGCTAGGTCTGATGGACAAGGTCGACCAAGGTTTAGACAAAGTTTTTCTAACCAAGGTTCCTCTAGTGATCCTCCAAGGGTCAACAAGGATAGGGTGTCCAACCCTAAACCACAAGGAGGTAATGGTAATGGTTCTTATGTGGATAGGTCTACTTGTGCGAAATGTGGAAGGAAGCATAACGGTATGTTCCTAGTTGGCACGGATGGTTGCTTTATTTGTTGAAATAATAGTCACAAGATGAGATATTGTCTAATGTTGATGGCTAAGGGAAGAGAGGGCAAGCAAGCTCCTCCTAACTGTCCAAACTCCAATGCTCCCAAGAAAAACTACTTTTATGCTCTCCGAACTCGAGGTGACCAAGACAGCTCCCCAGATTTAGTGACCGGTATGTTAAAAGTCTTTCCTATTGATGTGTATGCCTTGTTGGATCCCGGTGCTACTTTATCTTTTGTGATGCCCTATGTTGGCATGAGATTTGATGTTCCTCCGGAAGTGTTATTAGAACCTTTTTCTATCTCTACTCCTGCTGGTGATTCTGCGGTGGCTAAGAGGATTTATAGAACATGTCATATTTCCTTATCCCATAGAGTTACTCTCGTTGATTTTGTAGAGTTTGATATGTTAGACTTTGATGTTATCTTTGGTATGGATTGATTGCATGCATGTTATGCTTCTATAAAACTGTAGAACTCGTGTGGTCATGTTTCAATTCTTGAATGAGCTTATCCTTAAGTGGAAGTTTGGAAATTTTATGCCCAAGGGTCAGTTTGTCTCATGATTGAATGCTACAAAGATGATCTCCAAGGGTTGAATTTATCATGTTTTTAGGATGATGGATGTGGATTTTGAAACCCATACTGTTAAGTCGGTCCCCATTGTAAATGAGTTTCCGAAAGTGTTCCTCGATGATCTACCGGTATTCCTCCCAAGTGGGAAATAGACTTCAGTATTGACCTTCTCACGGATACATAACCTATCTCAATTCCTCTTTATAGAATGGCCCCGGCTGAGTTAAAGGAGTTGAAATAACGGTTGAAGGATCTATTAGAAAATGGTTTTATTCAATCGAGTATCTCTTCATGGGGTGCTTCGGTTTTATTTGTTAGAAAGAAAGATAGGTCTCTTCAAAGTTGCAATGATTATCGTCAATTGAATAAGGTGACCATTAAGAACAAATATCCTCTTCCAAGGATAGATAACTTGTTTGACCAACTTCAAGGGTCTAGTCATTTCTCTATGATTTTTCTTCGTTCGGTTTATCACCAATTAAGGGTGAGAGGTGAAGATGTTCCTAAGACAACTTTCCAAACTCGATATGGTCACTTTGAGTTTCTAGTGATGTCCTTTGGTTTGACTAACGCTCCGGCGGTGTTCATGGATTTAATGAATAGAGTGTTTACGCAATACTTAGACATTTTTGTGATTGTGTTTATCAATGATATTTTGATCTATTCAAGGAGTGAGAATGAGCATGTGGACAATTTGAGAATTGTATTGCAATTTCTTAAGGACCATCAACTTTTTGCAAAGTTTAGTAAGTGTGAGTTTTGGTTGAGATCTGTGGCTTTCCTTGTTCATATTGTGTAAAGTTAGGGTATTGAGGTAGATCTTAAGAAGACAGATGCGGTCAAGAGTTGTCCTAGACCTATAAATCCTTCGGACATTAGAAGCCTTTTGGGTTTGGCTGGTTATTATAGAAGGTTTGTTGAGGGATATTTTTCAATTGCTTCTTCTTTGACGACTTTGATTCAAAAGAAGGCTTAGTTCATTTGGTCGAAAGCTTCTTAGAAAAGTTTCCAAGAGTTGAAAGATAGACTTACTTCCTCTCCGGTGTTCACTTTACCGGAAGGTACGAATGGTTTGTAGTGTACTATGATGACGCTAGAGTTGGGTTGGGATGTGTGCTTATGCAAAATGGTAAAGTGATTGCCTATGCTTCAAGGCAACTTAAAGTCTATGAGAGGAATTATCCTACCCATGCCTTGAGTAAGCCGAAGTTGTGTTTGCCTTAAAGATTTGGTGGCATTACTTGTATGGGGTTTATGTTGATGTGTTCACCGATCATAAGAGTTTGCAATACATGTTTAGTCAAAAGGACTTGAATCTTCGCCAAAGAACGTGGTAAGAATTATTGAAGGACTATGACATGAATGTTCTTTATCACCCCGACAAGGCCACCGTGGTAGCGGATTTTCTTAGTCGGTTGTCTATAGGTAGTGCGGCTCATGTTGATGATGGTAAGAAGGAATTGGTTCATGTTGTTCATAGGTTGGCCCGGCTAATGTTCAACTAGTGGATTTCACCAAGGGTGGTGTCATGGTTCATAATGGGTCCGAATCGTCCTTTGTGATTGATGTAAAGGCTAAGCAAGTTCTTGATCCTATTTTTGTAGAATTGAAAGAGGCGGTACTTAAGAAGTTCGTTGAGGCTTTCTCCCAAGGAGGAGATGGTGTGCTTAGATACCAAGGTCGGTTATGTTCTCTGAATGTTGATGACTTGAGGGAATAAATTTTATCGGAAGTCCATAGTTCTTGATATTCTATCCATCCGGGAGCTACCAAGATGTACCGTGATTTGTGGCTTGTCTATTGGTGAAAAAGGATGAAAAAGGACATTGCGGGATTTGTGGCTAGGTGTCCAAATTGTCAACAAGTCAAGGTTGAGCATTAGAGGTCGGGAGGTTTATCATAGGATATAGGTATCCCACTTGGAAGTGGGAAGAGATAAATATGGATTTTTATTGTGGGTTTGCCTCACACCCGAAGGCAACATGATTCTATTTGGGTCATTATAGATTGGATGACTAAATCAGCTCACTTTATTCCCATCAAGGTTTCTTTTTGGCGGAAGACTATGCCCAGTTATACATAAGATAGATAGTAAAGTTTCATGGGGTTCCCTTATCCATTATTTCCGATCGGAGTACTCAATTTACTTGAAATTTTTGGAAATCATTCCAAAAAGGTCTTGGCACTAAGGTAAAGCTTAGCATGACTTTTCATCACCAAACTGATGGGAAAGCGGAATGTACCATCCAAACATTCGAGGATATGTTAATGGCATGTCTAATTGACTTCAAGGGCAATTGGGATAACCACTTGTCGTTAATAGAATTTGCCTAATATAATAGCTATCTCTCAAGTATTGGTATGGTCCCCTTTGAAGCCTTGTGTGGTAGGAGATGTAGGTTTCCTGCTTGTTGGTTTGAGGTAGGGGAGGTTGCCCTACTAGGTCCTGAACTAGTTTATAATGCCATTGAGAATGTTTGACTCATTAAAGAGAGGTTGAGGACGACGCAAAGTCAGAAAAAGTCTTACGCCGATGTGAGGAGAAGGGATTTTGAATTTGAGGTTAATGATTGGGCCTATCTAAAAATCTCACCTACGAAAAGGGGGATGAGGTTTGGCAAGAAGGGAAAACTTACTCTCTGGTATGTGGGCCCATACCAAATTTTGAAGCGTGTTGGGAAAGTTGCGAATAAGTTAGATTTGCCAATAGAGTTGGCTCCGGGGCATTCGGCGTTTCATGTTTCTATTCTCAAGAAGTGTATTGGAGAACTGGCATCCATTATCCCCTTAGAAGGGTTAGGGGTTGATGAGAGTCTTTCATATGAAGATGTTTCGGTAGAGATCCTAGACCGGCAAGTTAAGATGTTGAGAAACATGGAAATCGCTTCCATGATGATTTTGTGGAGGAACCATCTAGTTGAGGGTGCTACTTGGGAGACCGAGGCCGATATAGAGTCCCGCTATCCTCATCTTTTTCCCTCTACTTCTAACCTACCTTGAGGTAATTAGCTCCTCTTGAGTTTTCCTTGTTTTGGGAGTCATGTGTGTTATTTTAGTTTTTCCATGATTTCCCTATGTTATGCATGTTCTTGAGAAAATTATGTATAGTAAGAAAATGAGTTTTATCACGACCCAGGGGTAACCCCTAGACGTAAAATGGCGTACTCGACCCCGAAGGGGTCTCATACAAACCCTTTGCATCATAACATAGGTAATAGAATTGAAAATACGGAACAATTTAAAACTTTTACAATCGAAGTCATATTTCATAAAAGCAACAAGGGGAAGTCTTTTTATACTCTATGTCTCAAACCATCTAATACAACTTTAGAATAAACTCTTGGGACACAGCCCATACAATAGTCTAAGAACATAAAACAAGTGACATAAAGGTAAAGTGGATGTTGTCCTCAAATCTATGAGGACTCACCAAGGTCTTCCACTTTTCTAGATCCTTGAAACCTAGCCTCCAAAGCAACTCAAGCCTCTAACCCTACATTTGGTTAGAGTATAGGCAATATGTGTTAGTACAAAAGGTACCAAGTATGAAAGCTAGCACAACATTATAAGAGCATCTCAATTATTAGTCAACATAAGACATACACATAAGAGATAATAACATAATCATGGCATAATCATCAACACAAGCATCATATAAACAGAAATTAACATAAGATATATTTAATGAGAATTGGAGATGCATCATGTTCATGGCATAGTCTTTACTTACACTTTCATGGTTACATACTTCAACCTTAAGTCCTTCATATTACAAGAGAACTACTTCCCAAGCCACCTTCATGTATACTTGTGCAATGCAATGATAGCATCACATACTACCATCCAAGCTAAGTACCTCTCTTTGGTCATTCGTGGGAATAGTCCACCTTCATATACAAGACTTAGGTCTTCATGTCATCTTAATTAGAATCTATGTACATGTTCAAATTTTAAGCTTCTCTATGCCATAAGGGTTACATACTTCTAAGTAACCCCATGACAAACTTGTGCAATGGATGAAATGCATCCCATACTACCCTTCACACTAAGCATAGCCTTAAAGTCATCCTAGTCAAATTCACCCTACTTTGGCCTCAATATTAGCTTAACTCTCATAACTAAGGGAATATCCCACCTTTAGTCAACTTTAACTAGAAAAGGCAACTCTAGCCCAATCCTATCTCAAGACTTTTCTTTAGTGACCCTAAGTCATACTTGTGCAATACATGCATAGCACCCCATAATACTATACATGCTAAGTACTACCTTTAGGTACTCATGCTAACACTTCTTGCTTTGGAACCTAGTTCCTCTCTTTAACTTTAGAACACTATGAGGTACTCTCTTAAGCACATCTTAGTTCATTAATAACATGAACCCTATGAGATACTATCTTAAGTATGTCTAAGTTCATTACTAGCATGCATACTATGAGATACTTACTTAAGCATGTCTAACTCCATTTATACTTTGAACACTATGAGATACTCTCTTAAGTATGTTTAAGTTCTTTCTTCATATAGAGCCTATGAGATACTATCTTAAGCATGTCTAAGTCCATTTACACTCTGGAACACTATGAGTTACTTCATTATGTAAGTGTTAGTTCATTATGCTTTCAACACTATGAGATGCTTATCAAGCATGTCTTAGTTCATTGGATATGGAATTATTACTAGGAACCTTATCTCAACTATGTGAAGGATCCCATCTCATGAGACCTAACTTTGGAAAAAACCACACTCTACTGCGTAAGAGTTCCCCTTTTAACTTGGATAGTCCTCACATCAACTAGGTGTGACTCTCCTTTCTTCTTGGAGTCCGGACCCTATCTTGTGTGACACTCCATCTCATTGTCAATATCCACTTGGATCCAAGCATACACCCCAAGGTTTACTTGTTAAGCCTTGGTTAACACTCCTCTCTCATGGAAGGATGTCCTTGACAACCTATCCATGCTCAAGTGATTCTATCATTTTCATCTATCAAGCATTCATAAGGTAGGTTAGGTGAGTATAGGACTTTCACCATAATTCAACCTATTAGACTTCTATTCTCTTTAGGCTTTACTCTCAAAGCCTTATCAATAGTAGGCAATCACGTTAGCTTCGCCCTAAAGCTCTAGCCATTAGGATCACAATCATACTCTCAAGGTTTCTTTCTTAATCTCTTCTTTATACCTGATTTCAAGGTAATTTGATCACATTTCTCATGACTAGGTGATTCTAGTCTTAATTGATCATAAAGGTTCAATTCTAACTTTACAAGTCAAGATCAATCATATACAATAGATTCTAGTTCAATCCATGATTATATGATCCTAAATTTGATCAATTTCAACACATAACATTGAATTAGGAAGATCACATATGAACCTTCAACTTTGCTTATAATGGCATAAACCCACAAAGATCACATTCATCAATTTAGATTAGGGTTTACCATAGAAACACATGAAATTATCACATTATCATTAATCAAAGATAAATCAATCATAATTGGGTGATATCCACTAGATTGGAATCACACCCAAGCCCTACCTACAGTGGAATCAGAACCCTAGCTAGAATTGGGTTTTTGAGTTCACAATTGGGGGGGGGGGGAGAAGGGGGACTATGGTGGCTCCATGGTCGGAAGAAA
>JAJONS010032514.1:0-18904 GCA_029582315.1 Solanum tarnii x Solanum tuberosum
AAAAATTATGAAAGTCCCTACAATACCAAATACAAGTCACTATCAAATGTCCGACCAAAATTAAAGGAGTCTTGAGTTTCTCAACTAGAAATAAAATCCTACTACCAAATCCTAAAACATTACTCTATCATCTCAGGAAAAGTAAAATTGCTGCTAAGATGGAAAAAGGTAAGAATGTTGAGGTGAAGATGACTGAGGAGGTTTTAAGGATGAAACTACGTCGATTCATACAAGAGATTCGAGAGATGGGAGGAAGAAGAATAGAAGTGGAACTAGCCACCGCAGCTGCGCAAACCAAAAGTGCAGCACTAGACGCGGAGTTAGCGTCTAAGATGGCAAGATATGCTATCATGAAGGAGGAGACGGTTTCTATGCAGAAGGAATATGATGTCTTCAACAATGATATAACCATGAGGCTTCAGAAAATACGCGGAAACTGCTCTTTCTTCAATCAAGAAGCCAATAGTGGTCCCGAAGACACTCACCTTAGAGCTACTGAAGAAGATACTAGGGAGGAAATTGTCTATAGGCCCCCTCTCTAGGGACGGTGGAAAGAAGGGAATGAGAAAATCACCCTCGAAGCATATGAGTTTACCCCCTTTGATTAATGTGACAATCGGAAGAAGAAGCTTTGATGAAGGCACCATCTATCTTTCAGGAGCTTTATTATTTGTTTTTTAGTTTCCGTGTAATCACTGGAAATGAATGAATAAAAATGAAAATTTCCTTTGTATTCAAACTACGTAGGGCCTGAATTCTCCTTAGGAGATACGTAGGCAGCCTTTCAAGTCCCGACCCCTATCTTTTAAAATTTTCTTTTCCCCCATTTCATTCTACAAGGAAACATTGAATTCATATCAATAAATGCCGACAGATGCATCAATAAGACGTTAGCTCAACGCAATTTAACCTTTCTGAGTCATTAGCCTCAAAATAAAATGAGAAAATTTCTGCTTGTTCAAAAAATCGATGCCCTTTACTCCTGGGTTAATGTGTCCTCAAACGAAACAACTTTTATGTGTTTACATGCTTTCTATGTGCTACTTTGCGTTGTTTGTCCTGTATCAATACTAACAGATTTGTCTTTGAGTTGTTTTCTTCTACAGGTAGTTAGAACTGATCTATGTTGATAAGCTGGCAAAACACCCCTATTTTACAAGATCAAAACAGCCTACAGATTCCTTCCCCAGTCAAAGTTCTCAATAGGGCAAGTAAACAATGGGTGATAGCAATGAAGAGATCGTCCTTACCGATGTTGTCGTGGCTCCGCCCGTCATTGCTGATCAGAACGAACTAATTATGCAGTTGATGCAGCAGATCACCGAGATGAGGGTCGAAATGCAGAGAAGACAAGATATGCCTAATCTAGGTTTTGCTTTCAATGCTCCAGTAGACAGAAGGCCTCCACTTCACTTTCCTCCTTCGAACGCAGAACAAGCTCAAAACCCACCCTCCAGCCCTGCTCATAACCCCTCAATCATCGACCTAACCGACAAAAATCCCCATTATGCCTCCACCTCTTATCAGACACCAGCCCCTCCTCAAAATACCAACCTCCAAGTGCCACCTCCTCCCCACAATGCCAACCCTCAAACTGGTCCACCCCATCAAAACCAAAACGTTAACCACCAGCAAACTTCCCTCCATCACTAAAATTAACATACCAACCCCCAGACCTTCCTTCAAAACTACCAAGCCACTCAAAATGCCCAAAGTCCCTCCATTGCTCCACCCCTACCCCAGAAAGCCACTTTTCAAATCCCGGTACCCAATGAGCATGATGCCAATGGTTCTAAGCTCGACCAATATAAGGAGCGAGAGAGAGAGTGGAGGTCAAAGGAAGAGGCCTCCAAGCTGGATATGAATGAAGAGATCCGAAAGGCCATGAGAGAGTTGCACTGTATTTCTGAAGTCACCGGTTTGAGTTATGAGGATTTATGCATTCATCTGAATTTGGACCTCCCGAAAGGGTTCAAGGTACCAAAGTATGACGTTTTTGGAAGAATAGGGAACCCCTTAGTACACCTGAGGGCCTTCTGTGACCAGCTCATGGGAGTTGGAAGAGATGAAGCTTTACTGATGCGACTTTTTAGACAAAGTCTGAGTGGAGAGGCTCTGGAATGTTTTACATCGTATGAGACAAGACAGTGGCCTAGCTGGAATGCTCTGGCTAAGGACTTTATCGAACGATTCGCCTACAATGTGGAGATCGTTCCTGATCGTTATTCCTTGGAAAAGATGAAGCAGAAATCAAATGAAAGTTACAGAGAATTTGCATATAGATGGAGAAAGGAGGCAGCCAGAGTTCGGCCTCCTATATCTGAGAAGGAAACTGTCGAAGTATTTGTGCGGGTTTAAGAGCCCGAATATTATGATAGAATCATATTGCTCGTTGGAGCAAAGTTTGCTGAGATAGTCAAAGTAGGTGAGACTATCGAAGATGGATTAAGAACCGGGAATATTTCCCGTGTTACTGCCTCGCCCGGATCCTTGGGTTTGTTGAACAAGAAAAGAGAAAATGTGTCTTCTATCTCTTACGAGGGAAAGAAGATCTCAAGGAAATCGTCATCATACCAAGGTCATTCTCGACCTTCACAGAGTTCGTACACGGCTCATTATACACTAGATGATTACCAAAGTACCCCTCCCCCGAGTTATCAAAATACCCCTCCTCCTAGTTATCAAAATACTCCCCCTCCGAGCTACCAAACTGCCCCTACTATCTACCGAACTCCCCCTCCAGTTTACCAGACTTCATCTCATCACTACCGAAATGGTGCCACCAACTGTGCCAATGTTCAGACAAATTACCAAACTCCTCCCCCAACATACCAAATCCCAGCTCCACTTTACCAAAATACCTCCCTGAACTACAAAGCTCCACAACCAAATTACCAAACCAACTCATATCCCAAATATCAAGCTCCCCGTCCAAACGCTCCAAATTATTGCCAGATGCCTCCTCCACAACAAGGCAATTACGATCCCCCCATCCTAGATTTGAGAAGAAGCCTGCTAGAATTTTCACTCCGCTCATTGAAAGTCAAACAAAGTTGTTCGAGCGATTAAGCGCAGCAGGATATGTTCATCCAATAGGTACCAAGCTGGTTGACACTAACTCAAAGTTTTACAGACCTGATCAGAGGTGCGATATCACTCCAACAATGTTAGACATGATACCGAGGAGTGTATCAACCAGAAGCATAAGATCCAAGACCTGATTGACAAGAACGTGGTTTCTTTTCAGATAGTCGCGCCCAATGTCAATAGTAATCCTTTGCCAAATCATGGAGGTGTCAGTATCAATATGATATAGATGGATGACGATTGGTGCGTAACAAAGGCTATAGTTTCGATCGCTCCTGATGAACTGGAAAGGGATGTAGCCTCCTTAAGCATTAGAGAGAAGAAAGAGTTTGTGATTCTGACACCCGAGAAGGCTGTTGCCTTGGTGCCATGAGAAACTCTTGCTCGACCAAAATTTGTGATTGAACCAGTTGTTACCCAGGGTATGACCAGACCGGGCAGGTGCTACATGACAGAAGAGCTGATCCAAGGTGTGCACAAGAAGGACCAGATAAAAAGGCTGATTAGTGAAGCCGAGGCCAAGGTGTTCTGGAGAAAAATGCAGTCGAAAGATTATTCAATTGTGAAACATTTGGAGAAGATGCCGCCTCAGATCTCTGTGTAGGCCTTATTGATGAGTTCGCAGTTGCATAGGCTGGCTCTGATGAGGGCTTTGGATGATACTTATGTGCCTGTGGGTACTAACAGTAACAATCTAGCAGCCATGATAAACCAGGTCATTCGAGGACACCGAATCCATTTTTGTGACGAAGAGCTGGCCTTTGAAGGCAGGATGCACAACAAAAATTTGCACATCACCATTATGTGTCGAGACAAGATAATAAATCACATCTTGGTCGAAGAAGGATCCGGTCTTAATATTTGCCCACTTTGGACTTTGAGGCAGCTAAAATTCGACCTAGGAAAGCTTCACCAAAACCAAGTCAATGTGAGGGATTTCGATGGAGTGCAAAGAGACACATTGGGTGCGATAAACTTGGATATTTAGGTGGGTCCTATGGAATTTAACATGGAGTTCTAGGTGTTGGATATCAACACCAGTTACAATTTTCTTCTGGGAAGATCCTTTATCCATATGGCTGGGGCTGTGTTGTCTACCCTTCACCAACTGATGAATTTTTTTTGAAAGGACCAAGAATTGGTCATTTATGGAGAAGGGAGCCATTCCAACGGGTATGCACCGATCGTTGATGATGTCTCTCGATGTTGTGATTTCAACACGGTGGAGCTGGTAAGTGCCACCGGTGATGACTTGGCTCCGTAACCTCTTATGCCTTCTGTGTACAAGATGATTGCTACTGTTATGCTCTGGAGTGGTTTTGAACCAGGTTTCGGATTGGGGAAGCACTTTCAAGGAATTGTCGAGCCTATCCAAATTCCCTCCAAAGGAGAAAAGTTTGGTTTGGGATATGTCCCAACAGATGATGAAGCAGAAACAAAGAACAAGAGTGTTGATCAAGAATTCGCTAGGCCAATTCCTCATCTGTAGCAGTCACTCCCGGTGCGAGAGTATGTCAACAACGGTGGTCTCGGGGAAGGAATCTAGGGACTTTTTGAGGAGATTAATGCGGGCATAAGGAAGAGGCTGGGACATCGAGCATCTGTGATGCAGAACCTGAGGAGCAATTGCAAAATTGGACCTCCATACCGCTCTTCATTTCCTGTGCAGCTTGGTAGAAAAGACATGTGCTTATGTTTGTTTTTAAAATCGGTGGTAGTCCGTAAGAGGCCCGAGATCCACCCTTTATGTAGTTCTTATTTGTTTGAAGTTTTTAAATTCCCTTGTGATGTTTAAAAAGCCAAATTGGCCATGGCCAAAGTTTGTTCTTGTTTTTCAATTTAAATGGAAGACTCTTTTATCAAAATTTGTTTACTTATCTATTTATTTTTTATTTTCCTAACTTTGTTTGTTTACAATTTCAGTAATATTAATTTAAAACATGCCAATGTCTGTCATGTCATGAACCGAGTGAACAAAATAAGACAGGTGATAATGAGTTCGAGGGTTATGACGAAGAAAATGAGGTACCCGAACATGTTGCCAAAGAGTTTCGACAATTTGAAAGTCAACACAAGCCGAATTTCAAAGAAAATGAGACTGTGAATCTCAGAGATGAGGAATGTGTTAAAGAAGTAAGAATCAACGTCCATCTGACTGAAGCTCATAGAAGGGATCTAATCTGCTTGCTTAGAGAATACATTGATGTATTTGCCTGGTCTTACAAAGATATGTTGGGGCTGAGTACGAATATGGTGTCCCACAGGTTGCCGATTAATCCCGATTTTAGTCTATTAAAAAAAAAGACTCTGAAGTTCAAGCCTGAGTTGAGTTTAAAGATCAAAGAAGAGATTACCAAGCATATTGAATCTGAAGTAGTGGCAGTGACGCAATATCTGACTTGGTTAGCTAACGTTGTTCCGCTTACCAAGAATGATGGAAAGATCAGAATTTATGTCGACTACAGAGATCTCAACAAAGCAAGCCCAAAAGATAATTTTCCCTTTCCAAACATTCACATTCTCATTGATAACTGTGCTAAGCATGAGATTTAGTCATTTGTGGATTGTTATGCGGGTTACCACCAGATCCTGATGGATGAAGAAGATGCAGAAAAGACAACTTTAATTACGCCTTGGAGTGTATATCATTATCAGGTGATGCCGTTTGGTCTCAAGATTCTGGTGCTACTTACATGAGGACTATGACGACCATCTTTCATGATATGATTCACAAGGAGATCGAGGTGTATGTAGATAATGTTATAATCAAGTCCCGCAATAATTCGGATCACTTGACTCACTTGAGGAAATTCTTTGATTGTTTACGCCGATACACTTTGAAGTTAAATCTCGCCAAATGTGCTTTTGGAGTGCCAGTTGGCAAGTTGTTGGGATTTATAGTCAGCAGGAAAGGCATAGAGCTTGACCCTTCCAAGATCAAGGCGATCCAAGAATTACATCCTCTAAAGACCAAAAAAGAGGTTATGAGTTTTTTGGGAAGGTTGAACTACATTAGCTGGTTCATAGCTCAATCCACCGTGGTGTGTGAGCCTATCTTTAAGTTATTGCAAAAAGATGCCTCGACCAAGTGGATCGGAGAATGTCAAACTGCTTTTAATGCCATCAAGAACTATTTGTCCAATCCACCACTGTTGGTCCCTCCGCGAGAAGGGAGTCCGTTATTTCTATATTTGTCGGTCTCGGATAATGCATTAGGATGTGTGCTTGGTCAACATGATGAGACTGGGAAGAAGAAGCGAGCCATTTATTACCAGAGCAAAAAGTTCACTCCATATGAGGCTCATTACACTCTTTTGGAGAGAACATGTTGTGCTTTGACTTGGATCGCTCAAAAGTTGAGATATTATTTGTCTTCTTATACCACATACCTTATTTCCAAGATGGATCCATTGAAGTATATTTTTCCAGAAAGCAATGCCGACCGGGAAGTTGGCTAAATGGCAAATGCTTTTGAGTGAGTTTGACATTGTGTATGTGACACAGAAGGCGATAAAAGCATAAGCCTTGGCTGATCATCTTGCAGAGAATCCAGTCGATGAGGAGTACGAACCGGTCAAGACTTATTTTCCCGACGAGGAAGTTTCATTTGTTGGTGAAGATATTTCTGAAGCGTACCCTAGTTGGAGAGTGTTTTTGACAGAGCGGCGAATCATCAAGTGAAAGGTATCAGAGCAGTCTTAATGTTGGAATCTGGTCAACATTATCCTATGGCGGCTAAACTCCGATTTGATTACACAAACAATGTGGCTGAGTATGAAGCTTGCATCCTAGGTCTGAGGATGACCTTTGATATGAATGGTCATGAGTTGCTGGTTATTGGAGATTCAGATTTGCTGATTCATCAGGTTCAAGGTGAATGGGCTGTGAAGAATCCAAAGATCACACTGTATGTGTAGTATATACGGAACTTGTGTAATAGATTTCACAAGATTGAGTTCAGGCACACTTCCAGGACACAAAATGAGTTGACCGATGCTCTTGCCACCATCACATCAATGATTAAGCATCCAAACACAAGTTATGTTGATCCAGTGAATATAGAAGTAAAAGAGCAGTCTGTTCATTGTTCACATGTTGAAGCGGAACAAGATTGTTTACCTTGGTATTTTGACATCAAGAAGTACTTGGAGACCGGGACTTATCCCGAGAATGCAACGTTCAACCAAAAGAAGTTGATACACCGTATGGCCCTCAATTTCTTTGTAAGTGGGGAAATTCTTTCCAGGAGGACTCCATATTTAGGTCTTCTCAGATGTGTTGATGCTAATGAAGTTGCAAAGCTTCTGGAACAGATACACGCCAGAGTTTGTGGTACTCACATGAGTGGGCTCACTTTGGCGAGGAAGATCCTCCGAGCTGGATATTTTTGGATGACTATGGAACATGATTGTTGCAAGTTTGTGCAGAAATGTGATAAATATCAAATGCATGGAGATTTGATTCAAGTGACGCCTCACGAACTCAATGCTATGAGTTCGCCTTGGCCGTTTGTAGCTTGGGGCATGGATGTCATTTGTCTAATAGAGCCAACCGCCTCTAATGGACATAGATTCAGTTTGGTTGCCAATGACTATTTCACCGAGTGGGTGGAAGCAGCTTCGTATAAGTCGGTGACCAAGAAAGTTGTAGCTGATTTTGTTCGTAACAATTTGATATGTACGTTTGAGTACGAGAATCCATCATTACTGATAATGGAGAGAATCTCAATAGTCACTTGGTGAGAGAGATTTGCAAACAATTCAAGATTACCCACCGAAACTCAACCGCTTATCATCCCCAAAAGAATGGAGCCGTAGAAGCTGCCAACAAGAACATACAGAAGATTTCGAGGAAAATGATTGATAATCGCAGAGGTTGGCACAAGATGTTGCCATATGATTTGTTGGGTTACCGAATGACTGTCAGAACATCAGTTGGAGCTACTCCATATTTGTTAGTATTTGGAATAGAAGCAATTATACCTACAGAAGTTGAAAGACCTTCATTGAGAATCATCCAAGAAGTTGAATTGAACGATGTTGAATGGGTTTGCAAGCGGATTGATCAGTTAACATTGATTGATGAGAAGAGAATAGTTGTTGTTTGTCATGGACAACTGTAGCGACAAAGAATGATTCGTGCTTTCCACAAGAAAGTAAGAGCCAGGATATTTCAAATTGGCCAATTGGTTCTCAAACACATATTTCCTCATCAAGCTGAGTAGAAAGGGAAATTTGCACAAATTGGCAAGGACCCTACATGGTTCGCAAAGTGTTATTCAGAGGTGCCTTAATCCTGTCGGAGATGGATGGCATAGAATGGCCGAAACCAATCAACCCAGATGCTGTGAAGAGATACTACGCGTGAAGTTCCAGTTTGTATTTCTTTTCATTTCCTTGTAATCGTTCCATTTGCCTGTAATCGCTTTGTCTGAACTTTCATCCCTCTTGTAATGAACTACGTCTGACCTGAATTCTCAAGAATGAGCTACGTAGGCGACCTATGTCGGCCTCGGTCACACCTTTATCCCCTTATAATATTTCTCTGTATATGAACTACGTTCTACCTGAATTCTCAAGAATGAGATACGTAGGCGGCCTATGTCGGCCTCGGTCGGTTTCTTTGTAATTTTGATTAATCCTCGAGAGGGGGAACTACATTTGACCTGATTACTACGTCAATGGGATACGTAGGTGCCACAATGGCTCAATCATATCTCCCGTAAGATTTCTATTTTTCCTTTACAATAGAAACTGGGACATAATTTTTGAGAGGGACTAAAAAATTCTCAAGAAGAAGATCTCTCCAACAAAGTCAAGACTGAAGTTACTTTGGAATTGGCAACTGGGACATAATTTTTGAGAGGGACTCAAAAATTATCAAGAAGAAGATCTCTCCAACGAGTCAGGACTGAAGTCACATTGAGATAAAAACTGGGACAGAATTTTTGAGAGGACCTCAAAAATTCTGTGGTTTACTCAACAATAGTTTAAGATAAGCCAAGACATTTAACTGGGACAGAAATATTTGAGGAGGACCTTAAAAATTTCAATAAGGTTCATCAGAAGATTAGAGCAACTTTGAATACTTCTCAACAAGTAATCAGATAGACATCGAGGCGTCAACCTCAAAGACGTTCATTAAGCTTGACGTGACATGACACTTGGCAGTGACCTTTCCAAATATTACTTTTGAAAATCTATTTTTCTTTAAAAACTTTTCTTTCATGCTTCAATTATTTTTGCATAAAAATGTTTTGTCTTATCGATCGAGAAGCGGGAGATCACAAAAAACCAACCAGAGATAGCAAGACAAGGAGCACACAACCGATGAGATCGACACAAATCAGTTCATTTATTAAAAAACTAACAATTTTTCTGTGGATGCAGGTCTATAAGCTTGCCTCAAGATCATCATATACCTCTATTCAATGAATATGGAGAAGTCAAAAGGGACGAAGATCCCCAAAATTATCAATTTTCTGTTGATGCAGGAAATATTTTATAATTCCTATATCAGAGATTTGGGAATATGAATAACATCATTTCATTCAATTCCCAAAAAGGCGAAGTCCACAATGAACGTACAACTATGTTCAGAGATGGGACAAATGAAAACCCCGAGGAAAGACACTTTACTATTTTCCATCAACTAAAGAAACTTGGAGGACATTATCTACATCATATTATCAGACTTGATAATATTATTACCCGAAGAATCATTTATATCGTATTGTCAAAAGAGATGGTACTTCTACTCTGAGGGTCATTTTAATTGTATTGTCAATCGAGACGATATCGCCACCTAGAAGATACTCGGAAGATCACCCTATTGCTTGGTGAAGAATTATATTCGTTCGGTATCAGGGAGGCATCATCAAATTATTCATACATTGCAAGAGAAAGGTTTATGCATACAAAGAGAAAGAAGTTATGCATTGCAGAGAAGTCATGTCATAGCAAGAGAAGGAAGTCATGCATCACGGAGAATTCATGCATAGTAAGAGAATGAAGTCATGCATCGCAAAGAATTCATGCATAACAAGAGAAAGAAGTCATGTATCATTAAATGATTCATGCATTGCAAGAGAAAGATTCATGCATTACAAGGGAAATATTCATGCATCGCGGGAAATGATTTATTCATAGCAAGAGAAGGAAGTCATTCATTGCGGAGAAGTCATGCATAGCAAGAGGAAGAAGTCATGCATCGCAAAGAAGTCATGCATAGCAAGAGAAGGAAGTCATGCATAGCAAGAGAAGGAAGTCATGCATCGCAGAGAAGTCATGCATAGCAAGAGAAAGAAGTCATGCATCGCGAAGAAATCATGCATAGCAAGAGAAAAAATTCATGCATCGCAGAGAAGTCATGCATCACAAGAGGAAAAGTCATGCATTGTAAGAGGAAAGAGTCATGCATTACAAGAGAGAAGAGTCATGCATCGCAGGAGAAAGGAGTCATGCATCGCAAGAGAAGGAGTTATGCATCGCAAGAGAAAGGAAGAGTACATTGAATATTATATTGGAAATATGAGACACAAGCTTCATTTGCTTTACGTCAAACCCGATTAAGTTGACGTCAAATGTTGAAGGAGAGAAATTAAATGTCAACACGATAAAATACACTATCTCTTCATTTGAATTGCATTTTTATGCTAATGAGTTTTATCTCAGTCTTTGTCGAGAGCATTTGAAAGGATGAATTCTCAAAACAAACCACAGCAGACGACATCAAAAAGGATGCAGCACAAAGTGGAACTTTTTCTTAGCAGCGAACGGGGACATAGTCCAAAGAGGAGTGCCAAACTCTTAGGAAGCGAGCTGAGGAGCGACTTCCACCACAATCAAACCACACCCCTATCAGAAGGCATGTGGGTTTTTCTTAGATTTATCAATTCCAGTTTCTCATTCGGAAAAAATTGGGTTCACCAGAAGCAACATTCCGATCAGAGTGATAATGCACCAAGAGCTTTGGAAGTTATATCCGTGTAAGTTCTTAATTATGGGTGTGAAGCGTGCCACGTTCATGGACAAGAGGTTGCAAGCCTTTTTTTCATACCCGATTCATTTTGTCACTCTTCCTGAACCAAATGTTATCTGGCATAATAGATTTCCTTTCAATCGATTGAGTCGAATTACAAGCAACCTGATTCCCTGAGTTTAGGGATATGTAGGCGGAATCAATGTTGAAAACTTGGCCCTATTCCAACTTTCGCTCTTAAACCTTATTCTCGAGCATTTCGGTCCCTTCAAAATTTGGTATCAAGATGGCTTTTGAGTTTTTTCAAAATCGTGCGTTAAATCAACCGTATAGAACTACAAATGGCCTAAATTCTCATATAGCCTCAGATATGTACGGAACTCAATTCTGGGGTTCGGCCATAATTCTTAAAGTCCTTATCAAATCCTTTTTCTGAAAGATGAAGATGTGGTCGGTCAAAATAGGATTAGACAATTTCATTTTACTTGGATTTCTTGCATCAATCCTAGTAAAACGAGGGACAATTGTTGACACCTAATTTTGACCCTCCCCGATAGATTAATTTACGAGCTTCTTAATTTTTCAAACGATTTAGAATAATTACTCTATAAAATTCAAATTTCTTTTGAGGTTACTTTAAGTAATTTTTAGTTGATTTTATAGTATTTTATAATTATATATATAATTAATGTTTCTTAAATATTCAAAATTTGTCTCAAAAAGGATTCTATTTTTTAATTAAATCTTCACTTGAATTAATTGGGTTAAAGTATAATTGTAATTTGGGGTTATTTAGTTCATTAGCTAAATTATGTTGGAAGCTTGTCTTATTAATTTACTCTAACATGGGTTGTGGTTAAAATTTTAAATAAATTAGTTTATAATTAAGTTGACTATGTTATTTCGTTAAGATTAAGGAGCTCATAAATTAATTATATTAATTCTTTCCATTCGCGTTTTAACAGAATCTTCTAAAATTAATCCTTTTAGTTACCGCTTTGGCTAAAATGTTAATTAATTTTTATTGTAATTGTAGCCTTCTAATCCTTTCTTCAACCCATTAAAGGACCGAATTTGGGCCTTTATTTTTGAATTCGCAACCCAGTTCATTATTTCCCCTTTTCCAGCAACAATTCCCACCCCTTTAAAATCCTCACCAGCAACCTAAACTCCAGCCCACCACTTGACACCTCGACCCGGCCCAATACTCTGTTCAATAAAGAACCCAAAAACGTTAACATCACAGTGAACAAGAGCAACACACAACGTTCACAATTCAAAACTACGCTATTCCCAGCAGCTCACGGTGTCAATTCATGGAAATCGCAGCAGCAATACGATTTCATTGTCTTCTTCCTCACATCCCTCACAACTTGTACTGTCGCCGTAGCAGGCACGGTTTCGACATTTCCTCTTCCGGAATTGATTGAATATTTCAGAAAAATGATGTTTTCCTAAATTAGTGAAAAAGTTTTAGGAGTTTTGAATTCGAAATGAGACTTGCATTTGGATTTCATCTGTTTTCCATCCCTTTTTCCGAACCCTAATTCCCTTTCTATATATGTTGCTTGTTAATTCACTATTGAGCGGAGGAGATTTTCGAGTTGGAAGAGGTTTTAGTAAAAATATAAGAATAGCTTAAGAAGAAGTAGTCTGAATACATATGAAATACACTCTGAAATAGAGAGGTTAACTCGTCTTAGAAGTTAGTTTATTTTCCTTTTGGTGCTATCCATCGCTCTATCACAAGTTCATTCGAACTCGAGGTAGCTATTCGGATTTTTGTCCAGACTTCCTATTTGCTGTCCGGGGTCAAGTTCGCGTAGTTGTGAAGTTGTTGCTAGCTCTTTGTTTCTGTTCGCTGCCCAAAAATGGTAACACTACTTTCTCCCAATAACATTCTCTTCACCTCTTTTCTTATCTCAATCTTTGATGTTGGAAGATTTCTATTCCGAGTGTGGTCTACTAATATATATAGTTGGGTTTATGGTGTGTTGATGTGATGCATATACTCCTATGTGATTTCGCGTCTTGGTCGGGTGAGATATTAGTAAATCTATCATGGGATATATATTGATCGTTATATTCGCTAACTTGATTGTGAGTCTTTAATTAGCGAAATCCCTGCTTCACGTTGCTTGAGTTAGATTCACATTTAGTTAAATGATGAGTGAATAGGTTGCGTCATTTTGACCTTGCACAGTTTGTTCTTATTTTCGTTCATATGATATAATGTTAGTCGTTAATTTGATGTCCATAACCGTTTTGGTTTAATTCGTGATGTTGTGTTCATAGCTCCGTCTTCATAAAGTGTCGGTTTAGATTGTAGCCATTTTCCTCTTTTTGTTTCAAGTGAGTTAGCTTGACCCTTTAGCATGATAAGCTGTTAGCTTTAGGTCTCCATGGATAAGTTGCGTATCGATTATTGCATAATGCGTGATGTTTGTCTAGTGTGCACCATGCTCCCTCTCTATATCTTTATACTTTAGAATCTTATTGTTTGTTAATCGCTTGTTCTTAATGTGAGCTTTCTTTTGCTATGCCAATGCTTATTCTCCTTTTGAACTATTACTTTCATTATATATGTTGTACCTAGGAATTTCCTTGTGTTAGGATTTTTGGTAGTCTAATGTAGAATTTGTCACGTTCTAGCTTGTATTAAATTCCTTCTCGTCCCTGTTAAGTCATAAGATGAGTAGCAAAGGTTTTCACTTGCTAACACTGGAATTCTTTTTGTCTTTTTTTAAAGGTCATAAATAATTGGGTCCAGCCATGACTTAGAGTCAAGTATTTTCTAATTGATTTATTCATATGTTCCAGCTAGGTTTCTTATTTCATATGCTTTATTTTTAAAATCTGTTTGTCTTTAGCATTACATGATCGATAGATTAAGCGGAGAAATCTATTTGTATCGATATGGTGTTAGCTATTCTCTCTCTCTCTCTCTATATATATATATTATTTTTTATTTTTTATTTTTTATCCTATCGAATCATCGACTTTGTTGTTGCTCGTTGGTGTGCATTGTGCAAGAGTCGTTAGATTAGATTGATAATTACTCCTAGTTTGAAGGCCCTGATTACTACTTGATTTTTGAGCTCATAGTCACTGCTATTTATTTTCTTATGTTATCTTAACCTGATTAATTTGTTTGGCCTTAGCTTGAATGTCGTATTCACTTTGATGCATTTATTATTTTGCAACTGATTAATCATCATTGTCATTTAGATGTATCTTTTAAGATATTACTTTCGAATACTAATCCTTATTTCCTTTTTGTTGCATATGAAATTTGCCTTGAGTTCATCATGAACTCATCTTCCTCCCTTGCGTTTCGGAAGAGCCATAAAGGCTCAATTCCCTTTCTGAGTCATTCAGCCATTAAAATTGACGTACAGGTCTCGGAGTTGAGAAAATTTGAAGCAGAGGAGAATTGAGGAGATTGCACCGAAGGCCCACTCTTAACACAAAATAAATTTGTATTTTTGTTATTTATTGGGACGAAGCCCATTTAATCATTATTATTATTTATGTTAGAAGTATACGACAAGTTAGGACAGGTGAAATAATTGGGTCTAAGACCCAAAGAAAAATATCTCTTTTATATTAGTTTAGGACATGTGTAGGTGACTCGAATGGGCCAAAGGCCCAAACGAAAAATGGGCTCAAATGATAGCCCAGGTGGACAGGAAAAACCAGATTTAGGCACAAGTCTCTTTCCCTCTTTATTTTATCGTGTTTGTGTGCTTGTTAATATTTGCAGCTAACCTTAAGGTCGAAAGATTCAAATCCCATAAAGACACCCATTTTGATTTAACAGTTTAACTAAATCAGTCATCGTTTAACAAGACTTAAAGAATAAATTTTGCAAATTATCTCACTTAGATAGTATTCCCGTATTTCCCCCCCTTTCCCTTTTGAAACGGTTCTAACTATAAAAATTGTTCAATTCAATTTAAGTCAAACAAATTTAGCCTAATAATTAATTGTCGGATAACCGTATTAGCGGGTGTTCTAGATGCTTTAAAATCCTTCCTAGAACACTAATAAGAACCCCAAACCCCTTTTAAGTCTTCATTAGATTTTCTGTTTTAGTCTTTTGAAAATAATAGTTTTCTTGATTTTTCTAAAAAAATAAGTGGCGACTCTTAAAACCAATCTAATTTTTAGATAAAACATAACCGACATACACCATGTGAGCTTACCATGGACTCCGGTGTCTACCCAACACCGACAAGGGGTTTTCCTACTTGCCTAAGGTAGAACCATACTCTTAGCTTAGGTTGATCCACTAGCTAAAGACATATGAGGGTACATAGTTTATGGGATAAGGGTATTGCTACTAGAAAACCTGGTGTCTACTAACGTGAAGGCTTTCATCCCAAGAGATTGTTCCTAGAAACCGGCCTCTACTAAGGTGAGGGCTTCCATCTCATATCACTATCCACTCGGTGCTAAGCATCATTCGCAATGAGTTCACATAATGTCTTGACTTAATTTCATAATTTAAGAAGAATTTCTTGACACTCATTCCATATAGCTCATACTAAAGCTCATAGATTCGTTAGGTGAGAATAGTCTTCCAACCTTAGAATCACTATATGTGCCAAACTTTCACATCATATCATATTCATACATACGTGTGTACATTAGGACAATCATCCAATCAACACATCAATTTGATCATAATCATGTCCACTTTACTGTCAAAGTTGTTTAATTGCATATACACAAGCCTTATAATATACATAATTTTCATTCTTTTCCCTACAAGAACCATGGATCACATTCAATCAACATATCTAAAATTACTACCTTCAACATGGATCATAACATGGTTCAATTACTACTAGTGCTACAAGAATAATTGTTAAGACCCAAAAACGAAATAGGATGAACTAGAGCTTCATGTGTGTTTTATGAGTTGATAACTTGTTATAATGTTGAGATTTATCTTTTAAAAGTTTGTTTAAAGAGTTTTGAGGTCAAACGTCAAGGGACGACCAAGACGTTTGGAAACTAGTCGTTTGTGTGCTAGTGTGTCCTTGTGTGTTGTCCTTGTTTTGATGAGTGGTTTGGTGTCTAAAATCAGTGTGAAAGACCCTAGTACCTTAATGATTGTATTTAGGGGTTAAATGTTTGGGTACGACTCCCCAAGGACCACCTTAAGGGTCTTTGATGAGGACCCTATATTCAACCCCAAGGCTGCCAAAACAGTGGGGTGACCCACGAGCTAGAGCGACGCTCCGTCACTAGGATGACAGCCCGTTGGTGGGCTCCATCACCCCAACCTTAGCCTGTGGAGGCTTGGCCTCCATGGAGGGGCATCAGTCCCTTTCCACGAAGTGACAGAACGGTCTGTCACACCACCCACGGTCCGTGGGTGGTTGCCGTTGGTCAAGAACTATGTGCTGTCAATTATTTCGGCCACTTGAGGAGTGAATTGGTTAATTCACCCCAAGTCTTTTAAAGGGTATGGACGGTTATTTTACCTATTTTAGGGTACTTTAAATTAGTTAAAAGATGGAAACCCTCACTTAAACCTCATTCTTCAAATCAAACCCTTCCCTCTCAAATATATTCTCTCAAGAACACCATTGAATGGCAAGGTCCAATTGAAGCTAGAAGAAGGGAATTCAAGTGCCTTTTCTTCAATTTTTCGTGGTCTTTCATTACCAAGGTATGATGTTCCCTTCATCCTTGTTTACCCTCTCATTCAAGGAATCCAATCAAAGGTTTTCAAAAAGGGTTTTGATAGATCATATTTCCCAATTTTGATTCTTCGCATGGGTTCAAGAGAAAATGGTTTCTAAAGTCATAATAATGGTGGATTGATGTTTGTTTACTGTTTTTAAGTTGATTTTCTATGGAATTCTTGAAGAACCCTTGTTTCCCTAAATCTTCTAAATTGGCTTGTAAAGTGGGTTGATAATCATGATTTTTCATTGATAGAATTGTATTTAGATTACATTATAGTATCGATTTCTATTGTTATTTACTTCTATCTATGATGAATTGTTGATGTATGAATGAGTGGGTGATATTGACCTTGTGGGCATGATAACGGGTAAATTCTCTAGTTATGTGGAATTGTTGGAGGTTGAATGATGTGGATTGTGGCATTGGACAAGAGTAAGTTGACCTAACATTTTGGTTATTATGAAATTGTTCTTGTTTGTTTTGATCCACTTATGGTGGAGGTGCTTATCTCTTGTATGTATTGTGATCATGGCCCTTAAGGCATTAGAGGATTAAGTGAAGTGTTGTCTTGATGTAGAATTGTAATGTGAAGTATGTTTGTGTATGAATTGTGAATGAAGTTAATGTTAATGTAATGAATATGGGGATATTGAAAGGTTTCCTCAATTGAACTCTAATGAATGAATGAGGGATTTGAAATGGATGTTTCCCCGTGAGTAGAGGTGGAGTGTCTAGTAGCAATCTCAATATTCCTAAAGAGCTTTCCAATGAATGAATGGTGGGTTAGGATGGCTGCTCATCCGTGATTAGAGTAGGAGTGTCTAGTAGAGATCCTCACCCCATTAAGAATGAAAGTAATGAAGGTAATGAACTCCATGGGGAATAATTCCTAGCACCGAGAGGATATGAAATAGGCTGGATGCTTCCCTGTGAGTAGAGGTGGAGTATCTAGTAGCAACCTCTTGAGATGGATGCTTCCCCGTGATTAGAGGTGGAGTATCTAGTAGCAATCTCCCTATCCCTTAACTATGCGCCCGCATAGGTCTATAGCTAGTGGAATCCACTTAAGCTAGAAAGAATGACCCTACCTTAGGCAAGTGGGGAACCCTCATCCGATAAGGGTTACTACCGGGATTCGATGTCAAGCTCTCATGGTCAATGTCGGTTAAGGCTTACCGCAAACTAATGATTGATGAACTATCGTTTCCCTTAGGTGTACTACTTAGTGTAGGTTGTAGAATGGGACATTATCTATGCATTGCACAAGTAGACATTTGAAGGAGGTCATGGTGTGTTTCTTTTGATGATAATGAATGAATGGGTCCGTAAGTGAAGTGAATGAATGAATGAGCCTTAATGATGTTAATGGAGAATGTTGGTCTTATGTCTAATGAAAGCAAATGTGTTGTGACTTGTTGAATGTAATGTGCCAAGCTTAGGGTGACTTCATAGGAGCGCTTGGTGTGAGTAGTAGTATGGGATGCTACTTGCACATTGCACTAGTGTGACTTGGAGTTGTCTTAGGGGATGGTTTCTTTGTAATGAAGCATGGTTTATAATATGGTTATGTCGTTATGAATGTTGACATGTTGGCTTGTATTGAAGAAGAAGGGTCCTTGCCTTTGGTGGTCTAGAGGAACACCTAGGTATGTGTGAAGAGGTCGTATGGGTAGCCCCTTCATGTCCTACTTAGGTGGATCTTGGAATAGCCTTGGGTGGAGGGTCTAAGATAAATGAGTGATTCACATTGCATGAGGTGTTGCCTAATGATTACTTGAGGCGAATGTAAAAAGGTAAATGGATGGTTTACATGTGTTATATGTATTAAATGGCTTATAAATTGCATGATTTCTTATGGTTGAGTATTGTGACTCTTATACTTGTATTTCATGAAGTTTTACTAAAAATGGCATACTTGCATGGCTTTCAAATAAATGTCCTTTCAAAGCATGTTCGTGCATGGTCACCATACTTAGTGCTTAATTGTACTATTCCATATTTTCCTCTATTTTTACAAAGTGTAGGTGTGGGCTAGTGAGGTGATCTTTAAGGTTGAAGCTTGGGAGTAGATTCATCTCAAGATTCTTGGTATGTCCTCAAAGCATTCGAGGACACCTATCTTAGAAGTTTATTTCAA
>JAJONS010032515.1:0-21245 GCA_029582315.1 Solanum tarnii x Solanum tuberosum
AAGCTATGTTATGTATGATCATTATGAAGATGGTTTACCTATGATATGGACTATTTGAATTATGACTAAGATGTATGATATGAACATGTTGTATGAACAATGCCTTAATGGTGTTATTCTATCTTATTATGAAGATTATGAATAATGCATGCTTTAATTGTATTATGTTACTGATTGACTTTTCTTGATATGAACTAATGTTTGTGAATGTCACCTTACTATGTATATGACTTATGGATAAGTCTAATGTATGATAAGTATGAGCATGGTGATCCAAAGGTAATACTTAGTGTAGGTAGGACTATGGACCCTACCTATGCATTATACAAGTAGAACCTAGGGTTACATATGTGAATACTCTATTATGATGCAATGACCTTGATATTGACTATGCCTGAGTATTATGTCTTGTAATGAGTGATATATGCATTATGACTATGTTTGGAGACTATGCTTTGTTGATGTGTTACCTTTGTGCTCTGATGAGCGATATGTGAGTTGTTTATGACTTATGATTCTTCAACACTTTCAAGAAGATGTTCAAAAGTGCATAAAGCATGGTTACAACTAAATGTCCCTTTTAAGCATGTTTTAATGGTTTTTATGCATGGCTTCCATACTTAGTACGTGTATTGTACTAACCCATATTTCTTCTACATTTTTACAAAGTGTAGGGTTTGGTGATGTGATGTCTTATGCTTGGAAGTTAGGTTTCTAAGGAGCTTGGGAATGAAGACTTGGGGAGTCCTCATAGTTTCAAGGATGAACCTACTTGTACACTTATGTCCTTATGTCTTTATGCTTTATGTCTTTAGACTTGTGTAAGGGCCGTGTCCCTAGTAATTACTATGTAAGGGCCGTGTCCCTACGTTGTTATGAAAGAGTTGTTATTCTAAATGTTATAGATGGTTTGAGACACAGTGTCATAGACTCTCTCTTATTTTATGAAGACTTCGATTGTAAAGAAAAGTTTTAAATTTTCCGTTATTTTCATATGCTTTAATGTTCATGATATTCTAAGGGCTTGTATAAGACCTCCGAGAGGTCGAGTATTCCATGTTACGACTAGGAGGTGCTCTCGGGTCGTTACACTAAATGAGTTAGTTTAGGTGACTAAAATACTTATATAGTTAGTTTATTTTAGTGAACAACGACACCACTTAATATTTAATTAAAAAGGAAAACCCCAAAATGTCCCTAAGTCTAACTGCCAAAAGGCAGTTTCCAGGCCCCATCCACGCCCACCACTAACGGACCATGGGAGGACCCACGGCCCGTGCTGGTGAACCGCGGTAGGGGTTATGGGAATTTTCTCCCGAGGCCTTAACCAATGGCCATGACCCACGAGGTGTGTGTCTTCCTACTCACCGTGGTTCCCCCTCATGTGTGGACTGCCCAACACTTTTTTTTCAGCTTTTGAAGGGTCCTCCTCAAGGACCCATGGTTGGTCTTTCGGGGGGGGGGGGGTCGTACCTTGACGTATTAACCCTAAAACATATATTTTGAGTACTGGAAGTTATTTACGACTCTAACCCTTACGTTAGGCTCTAGTTTAGTCTACTAGTTTTCTGGAATGTTACATTATCTCCCCCTTGGGAACATTCGTCCTCGAATGACACCGTACGAAAATAAAGACTCAAGACTAGCAGCCCATCATGCATGAAAAATAAAAACTAATGCACAATTGAAAGGAGGAAACATCAACTCCATCTCAACATAGTCAATGCAATACAAGGAAGTAGGAACTACATCTAACAACCCAATATGCATGAAACTCAACATTTCTCATATTCATAGGAGGAACTACCTTCTCCAACTAAAATAATGCTCAACACAACATCATGGAGCCAATATGCAATTACTCTCAAAAGCATACTAAAGCATGTTCATCAACACATCTCATTAAGTCAAATTAGGCAATTCATACTAAATGCAAAACAACATGAGGAACATAATTCATGAAAAACTCATTTTTCTTACTAAACATGCATTTCATCAAGAACATGCATAATATAAGGAAATCATGGGAAAGCACATGTAACACACATGACTCCAAAACACTAAAACTCAAGAGGAACTACTTACCTCAAGCTTGAATAGGAGTAGAAGGAAAGATATGAGGATATCGGGACTTCATATTGGCCTCGGCCTCCCAAGTAGCACCCTCAACTAGATGAATTCTCCATAAAACCTTTACGGAAGCTATTTCCTTATTTCTCAACCTCTTAACTTGCCGGTCTAAAATTTCCACCGGAACTTCCTCATATGAGAGACTCTCATCAACCCCCCAAACCCTTCTAAAGGGATAATGGAAGTCGAATCTCCAATACACTTCTTAAGCATGGATACATGAAATATCGGATGAACTGGAGCCAACTCATTCGGTAAATCTAACTTATAGGCAACTTTCCCAATACGCTTCAAAATTTGATATGGGCCAACATAGCGGAGACTAAGTTTCCCCTTCTTGCCAAACCTCATCACACCTTTCATAGGTGAGATTTTCAAATAGGACCAATCATTAACTTCAAATTCTATATCCCTTCTTCAAACATCAGCATAAGACTTTTGCAGAGTTTGGGCCGTTCTCAACCTCTCTCTAGTGAGCTGGACTTTCTCAATGGCCTCATAAACTAGTTTGGGACCAATCAAAGCAATTTCACCTATTTCAAACCAACAAATCAGAGACCTATATCTCCTACCATAAAAAGCTTCAAAGGGAGCCATACCAATACTTGAGTGATAACTATTATTGTAGGCAAACTCTATTAATGGCAAGTGGTCATCTCAATTACCCTTGAAGACTATGACACATGTCGTCAACATGTCTTCTAAAGTCTGAATAGTGCACTCCGCTGGACCATCCGTTTGAGGGTGAAAAGTTGTGCTAAGCTTCACCTTAGTACCAAGCACTTTTTGGAATGACTTCCAAAAGTGTGAAGTAAATTGAGTACCCCGATCCGAAATAATAGATAAAGGAACCCCATGTAACTTCACTATCTCATTTATATACAACTTGGCATAGTCTTCCACCGAATGAGAAACCTTGACGGGAATGAAGTGAGATTATTTTGTCATCCTATCTATAATGACCCAAATAGAATCATGTTGCCTTCGGGTGTGAGGAAAACCCACAATAAAATCCATATTCACCTCCTCCCACTTCCAAGTGGGAATTGTTATATCTTGCAATGAGCCTCCCGGCCCTAGATGTTCAGCCTTAACTTGTTGACTATTCAGACATTTGGATACATATCTCGCAATATCCTTTTTCATTTTGTTCCACCAATACACTTCCCGTAGGTCACAGTACATCTTGGTGGCTCCCAGATGAATAGAATATCGAGAACCATGAGCTTCTTCTAAAATTTGCTCCCTCAAACCATCTACATCCGGAACACATAATCGACCTTGGTACCTAAGCACGCCTTCTCCCCCTTGGGAGAAAGCCTTAACGGACTTTTTGAGTAACGACTCTTTCAACTCAACTAATATAGGATCAAGGTATTTCATAGACTTCACATCCATTACAAAGGACGATTCAGAACCATTATGGACCGTAACACCACCCTTGGTGGAATCCACTAGTTGAACACCTAACCGAGCCAATATATGCACATCACGAACCAATTCTTTCTTTTCATCCTCTACATGAGCCACACTACCCATGGACAACCTACCAAATGTATCTGCTACCACATTATCATTTACGGGGTGGTAAAGGACACTCATGTCATAGTCCTTCAAGCAAATCTAACCACTTCCTTTGGCGAAGATTCAAGTCCTTTTGACTAAACACATATTGTAAGCTCTTCTGATTGGTAAACACATCAGCATGCACCCCATATAGATAAGGCCTCCATATTTTTAAGGTAAACACAACCGTCGTTAACTCAAGGTCATGGGTTGGATAATTCTTCTCATGGACTTTAAGTTGCCTTGAAGAATAGGCAATCACCTTACCATGTTGCATAAATACACATCCCAACCCAACTCTAGAGGCATCACAATATACTACGAAACCATCTGGTAAGGTCAACACCGTAGTGGGAGTAAGTCTATCTTTCAATTCTTAGAAACTCTTCTCACAAGATTCCGACCACACAAACTTAGCCTTCTTTTGAGTCAAACCCATCAACGGAGAAGAAATGGAGGAAAACCCCTCAACAAACCTCCTATAGTAACCGGCCAAACCCAAAAAGCTTCTAATGTTCTAAGGAGTTAGAGGTCTAGGACAACTCTTGACTGCATCTGTCTTCTTAGGATCTACCTCTATACTCTTCCTTGACACAATATGACCAAGGAATGGTACGGACCGTAACCAAAATTCACACCTACTAAACTTTGGAAAAGTTGATAGTCCTTAAGAACTTGCAATACAACCCTTAAATGGTCAATATTACCATTCTCACTCCTTGAGTAAATCAAAATATCATCGATAAACACTATCACAAACATGTCAAGATATTGTCGGAACATTCTATTCATTAGGTCCATGAATGCCACCGGAGCGTTAGTCAAACCAAAGGACAATACTAGAAACTCATAGTGACCATACTTGTTCGAAAAGTCGTCTTGGTAATATCAACCCCTCTCACCCTCAATTGGTGATAACACGAACGAAGATGAATCTTGGAGAAATAACTAGCTCCGTGAAGTTGGTCAAACAAGTCATCAATCCTTATAAGAGGATACTTGTTCTTAATGGTCACTTTATTCAATTGACGATAATCAATACACATTCTAAGAGACCCATCTTTCTTTCAAACAAACAATACCGGAGCACCCCATGGAGAGATATTCGGTTGAATAAAACCCTTGTCTAGCAAATCTTTTAGTCGCTCTTTCAACTCCTTTAACTCCGCTGGAGCCATTCTATAAGGAGGAATGGAGATAGGTTGCATAACAGGAAGAAGCTCAATGCAAAAATCTATTTCCCGCTCAGGAGGAATACCGGGCAAATCATCGGGAAACTTCTGGGAACTCATTAACTACCGGAACCGACTCTAGAGAAGGGGTTTCAGATTCAACATCCCTCACCCTAACAAGATCGTAAATACACACTTTGGAGATCATCTTCCTAGCTTTAAGGCAAGAGACAAATTGACCTCTAGGCATAGAATTTCCACCCTTCCACTCTAAGATAGGCTCATTTTGAAATTGGAACCTAACCACCTGAGTCCTACAATCAATAGAACCATAACACACATGTAACCAATCCATACCCAAAATCACATCAAAGTCTAACATGTCTAACTCCACCAAATCTACCAAAGTAACCCTATGTGACAAGGAAATGGGACAACTTCTGTAAAGTTTCTTAGCCACCAGTGAGTTACCAACCTGGGTAGAGACCTAAAAAGGCTCTACTAACACTTCGAGGAGTATTTCAAACTTCATGGCCACAAAAGGTGTTACAAAGGGAAAAGTGGCATTGGGATCTAACAGGGCATATACATCAATAGAAATGACTTTTAACATACCGGTCAAAACATTTGGGGAGCTCTCTTGGTCATCTCAGGAGAGAAGAGCATAAAAGCGGGTTTGCTTTTGGGCATTGGAATTTGAACCCCTTAGAGGAGCTTTCTTGCCCTCTTTTTCCCTTGCCGCAAGTGTTGGACAATATCTCATCTTGTGGCCACTCTTTCCACAACCATATCACCCATCCAAGCCAGCTAGGACTTTGACATCATATTTTCTACCACATTTTGCACAATTAGACCTAGCAACATAAGAACCACAACCATTACCTCCTTGAGGTTTAGGGTTGGAAACCCTATCCCTGTTGACCTTTGGAGCACTAGAGGAGCGTATGTTGGAGAACCTTTGTCTAAACCTTGGTTGACCCTTCCCATTGGACCTAGGATCGGAGAAGTTCCCATCACCGGCCCTAGCTCATTTCACCATTCTATTTTTTTTCTTGAGTTTTGACTCTTCAATTTGTTTAGCGTACACCATAAGCCTTGAGATATCCATGTTATCATGGAGCATTGTCATACAACATTCTTCTTCAACCAAGTCGAACACACCGGTCAAAAACCTACTCAGCTCATCCCTCGGATCCGCCACCATAGATGGAGCATATTTGGATAGTTGGGTGAATTTCAAGGCATACTCCTTAACACTCATGCAACCTTGCCTAAGGGTAAAAAATTCTTTCACCTTAGCTTCCCTCAATTCTCTGGAAAAGAACCTATCAAGGAATGCCTTCTTAAACACCTTCCAATCTATGGGACCCGCTCCTACCGGCTTATTTTTCTTCCATTGAGTATACCAAATTTGAGCAACATTCTTCAATTAACAAGCGGATAGCTCCGCTTTCTCTATCGAAGTGACCCCCCATGGCATCAATTATCTTATAAATCTCTTCCACATATTCTTGAGGATCTTCTCCCACTTTGGAACCATGAAACTCAGAAGGGTTCATTCTTGTAAAATCCCTCAATCTAGAAGTCTTGGAATTCGTATTTGGGTTCACATGAGTCCAAACATCTCTATTGGCTTGGGCCATCAAGGCTTGAGCCAACATTAGAAAAGCCGACCTAACCTCCACATCCGACATAGCCGAAGGACTAATCAGAGCTTGTTACCTTGAAGAGCTTGATTAACTTGAGGAGCTTGATTACCTTGAAGAGCTTCCTCATTCATAATGTTACCCTCCGCTTTTCTCGCGTTAGCCCTTCGTGTATTCATTTCCTTAAGACACAAGAGAAGGGTTAGGAGAAGGAATTTATAGAGTTAAATTCTATGGCACAACTCAAGAATAATGAAAGAAGTGAAATTTCCTAAACATCATATAGCCTCTCATTCATAATTGTGGCACGGTTCAAACTCATGAACAAGACTCTACTAGACACGACTTATGAGACATCATGCTAGAATCATTCTAAACCTTTTGCTCTGATTAGCAAGTTTGTCACGACCCAATGGTACCCCCTAGATGTACAAGGCATATAGAACCCCAAAAGGAACCATGTAAGCAACTTAGAATATCATAACATAAGTAAAGAACAATAAAGAGTAAAACACATTTTCAAGTCCAAAAGTTTTCTTAAAGGAAAACGGATGTCTAGACTTGTCTCAATTACTGTTACAATCGATGTTTCAAATAGGGTCACAGCCCTTACAACATAGATCTCAAATGGAAGTACAAGAAAAGAACTATAAAATCATCATCCGTCCTCAAACCATGAGGACTCACCAAAAGCAAGGAGAATAGTCAATCCAAGCTTTGAACAAGAAGGAAGATCACCTCAAACACTGGAACCTACACTTATGGGAAAATGTAGAAAATATGGGTTAGTACAAAAATGCACTAAGTATGATAGTCATGCATAAAATCCTTGAAATCATGCTAAAAATGAATATCTAGTTGAAAGGCATGTACTTTACCAAGTTTAAGAATCATCATGAAGATTAGTGTAAAAGAATAAGTCATAGGCGTATTCAATATATAGGTCATCATATCATAATAGAACCATACCTTATATACCCTCAAAGCATCCTTGTACAATGCATGAATAAGATCCCATAATCCTGCCCACACTAAGGAAAGCTTCTTGAGGAACTATAGTTCATAATTCATGTTCTTGTTCATACTATCATAGTGGGACTAGCCTTAACCGACATACACCATGTGAGCTTAATCATGGTATTTGGTGTCTACCCCACACAGAAAAGGGGTTGTCCTACTTGCCTTAGGTAAAACTATACTCTTAGCTTAGTGATGAGTCCTGGATTTTGACTTATTTAGGGATTTATTTATATAGATTTAGTGTCCTCAAATGCTTAATTGGTACCAAGAACTGATGTTAAATCCTTGATTTTCAAGTATATGGATTGAGGAACAAAGCAACGATACTAATAGGCAAAAAGGAACAAAACAAGCTAAAGAAATGAAGAAGGGAGAGCCTGAGGATCACCAAGAGCACTCGGCGTGTCGGCGAGTGGCTCATCTGAATGCCTACAGTTCCAATGTGCCAAGACGTGAAGGAAATAACCAAATCAGCGAAGAAAGGGAGTAGTCGACGGATCACCTAGCAGTTCCGCAAAGCCAAGATAGATCGCCCAAAGTTACAGACCTTGAGGATATTGAATTCCAAGGAGAAAAGGTGATGGAAGAGGTCAAAGGGCAACTCGCCGAGTGGTTCGGCGACCCCAACTTCCTTTGCCGACTGTCCCTTTGTGGCTTATTTTCGACGACTATAAATTACAGTTTGAACATTAATTTAGTATCGCTCTTGTATCTTCGAACTTATCTTTTGTATTATTTTGTATCAGAATATTGAGAACACTTCTCTCCATAGTTTTCTTTAGCTTAGAAGGTTGACGAAATTCACTATTGAGAAATTAGAAGTGGGTCTTTGAGATTCATCAAATTGGAAAATTGTAAGGACGAAATCACTCTTACCCAGTTGATGGATGGTCAATTTGGTAATTGTCTTTACTTTCTTATAATGTCTAGCTAAAACCTCAATTCTTGGGGTGTGATCATGTGATTATGGGCTGATTTAGTTTATGGGTATTTCTAATTATTAGTTTAAATGCTATTTAAAAGTGAGCTTAATCTTTAATTGTGGTTTAATTTAAGAATTGTAGTTGCAAATGCAGTTCTATGTTTGTGTTCTTGACTTGCTCGAGAGAGAGGTTTTAGAACTAAGATTATTGATTGATGATTTCTGGGTATTGGGTTGACCTGGGTTTAGCTCGAGTGAGTGAACCCTAAACCCAATTCCACACATTTAGCTCGAGAGGGTGAATGGATTATGGCTTGGGCTCCCATTAATTTGTATGCTTGTTGATGTTCGAAAGAAATCACCTGTTTCGGAGTAATTGTTCGAGAGAAAATTACTTCCCTTATAGTCTAGCCTACTCACTAATATTTAGCTATTTACTAATAGTTGCAATTACCCATTTGTCTATATTTGCCTATGATTTCCTTCTCATTATTGTTAATTCCTAGTGTTTGTGACTGTTTGTAGTTGATAATTTTAAACCAAAATCCCCCATTTGACATTCGTGTCACCCTTTAATTTAATGTCTTTTTCTGATAATCTTTAATCCCATGGCAGATTTGACCAGATTCATGTTTCTTGATCGAATTTAAAACATGTATCGACCCCAACTTATTTAGTTGGGTTTTATACTGATTTATGATCGTTGCCACTTAGAATTGGAAGTACTGTCTTTGAAACTTTGTTAATCAAAATGGCGCTGCTGTCGAGGAGTGGTGTTATTTGAAATTCTTTTGGTGAAGTTAAATTGTGTTCTTTTTAGCCATAGCTGAATCTACTCACTTTTAGTTTTTGTTTTGTGTTGCTTGTGTTAAATCAGAGGAGGAAATGAGTGTCAACGGAAGCAATGGTAGCCAAGTGGGCCACAAAGATGACATCGGGAATCTTAATGATTTCAATTACCCAAATCTAGTGGGTGGTGTTGGTGCCATTCGCTTACCTCCAACTGAAGGAAACACTGCGTTTCACATTACAAGCACCACATTACAGCTCTTACAATTGATAGGGTTGTTTGGTGGACTGGCTCATGAGGATCCCCACGAGCATATAAGGAATTTTGTTGATGTTTGTGGACATTTCTCCTTTAAGAACATTTCTCAAGAATCGATCCGGCAGAGGTTGTTCCCATTTTCTCTAATGGGAGAAGCATGCAAGTGGTTGGCCAAGTTGCCAAGATATTCTATCACTTCATGGGACGAGCTTATTACCGCATTCCAAGTGTGATTTTTCCCTTCTTCGAAGATGATGATACTTAGGGACAGTATTCAAAGCTTCAAAGGTTTGGAGGGTGAGCCAATCCATAAGACTTGGCTAAGGTTTAAGAAGATGGTTGTGCAATGCCTAACACATGGATTGCCCGATAATGTACTGTTGCAATACTTCTACAAAAGACTCGATTTTGTGAACAAGAGAGTGGCTGATCAACTTTCTCCGGGAGGTTTAATGCAACAATCTTATGCAGTAGCAACCCAACTCCTTGATGGCATGATGAAAATTAACCAGGCATGGTACACTCGTGAGGACCATGTCACTCCTCTCACTTATAAACTGACAAAGGAGCAAATTGAAAAAGATCAAGAGAGAGAGACCAAAACATGGCAAAGATGATGAGCCAACTGGACATCTTGGCTAAGAATTTCATAGGTGCTGGAACAAGGAGTGCTAATGGTGTTGGTGTTAGTGGGGTAAACCCCGAGGAGGCCAAATTTTAAGCATTCTACAATGAGGAAGTGAACTTCTGAGCCAACCAAAGACCATCGTGCTAACTACCCAAGGTCGGGTGGAAACCAAGGTTGGAAAAGAGATGAGGGCTAGATAGACTGTGATAGGGAATAGCGTGATTATAATGCCATTTGGAAGGAAAGAGAAGGGGAAAAGGATAGGTATGTTCCACCTTATGAGTGTTAAAAGCCTAAATATTCTGAGGGTGGCCGGACTGAAGATATGCTATCACGCATTCTCAACAAGGTTGAAGGGTCCGATAAAGTGTTGAAGGAAATGAAGGAAGATGTATAGACTCTCAACCAGATGGTGACCTCTCATTTGTCTCTATCAAGGAGTTGGAGACCCAAATGGGTCAAATTTCTTCACATCTTAACCTAAGACAACAAGGGGTGTTGCCTAGTGATACTATGGCAAACCCTAAGAATGAAGCTTGAATAGGTACTTGCGTCGTGCCACGACGTTAACTAAGGTAACCTAAGCTTTTATTGCTTGTTCTATGTTTTTGGAATAACGGTTGTTGATTGTGCAGGTTAAAAAGCGGAATGTGTTTGAAAAGCGCAGGTTGGCGAGCCAAGAGTCCAGTCGGTGATTCACCGAAGAGGTAAGCGAGCCCGTCTTGGACTCTCAAAAATAGCAGGTGGGAGTCTGTAAAACTCGACGGACCTAGGGATGAATCAGTGACTCGCTGAACAGGTCGGCGAGCCCCATTTTTTCAGCTCTTTGGACACCCAAATTAACTGGAGGTTTTGTAATACTCAGCGAGGTAAGTCACCACTCAGTGCATCGCCGAGTGGTTCGGCGAGGACGACTAATATCACTGAAAGGTCCGCGAACTGAAGGTTTTTAAAAGGTCAAACGGTTTAAACTTTCAAAATCTTTCATATTCCCTCATTTTTAGCCTCGTACACTTGCACCCATACTCTATCGTTTGCATATTTTTCCCATTTTTGTAGCTTGTTATGTTGATCTCGTGCTCGGATTTGGATTACATTGCCGCCTAGCGCTTCAAACTCTTATTTCGGCTTAAAGGTTGGTTTTCTGAACCCCGAGCTCTTGATTTGTAGTTGTACTCAAATGCATTTGTTTAAATCTTCTTGTTGTGTTCTGGGCCTATACTGAAATCATATTGTTATGCTAGTTTGCCTATTTTAGTTTCCAAATCGTGCCTAAATTTCTTAAATTGTTTATTTCCCGAGATTTGTGATTTAAAATGGATCATAATTTGTTGGGTTGTGGTAAATATTTGTTGGTTCTAGTTGGGTGAAGTCTGAGTAACCCCCAATTGTGCGAAATGACGTACTTTGCCCAATGATGGAGCGTTTGACGTCATTCTGAAGGGCAAAAGTCATCAAATGGTCAATTTTGGCCATACCGGGGGAAGTTTGAGTACCCGGTGGAATGGGTCAACTGGGTCTAAGTCTAATTGCATAAGTGTGTGGTTTGATTTTTATTTTGGGGGTTGCGGGCTTGAATTTGGGAAACGGGGTTGAAATTTGGCACATTGGGAAATTCGGCGAGTTGGAGCTCGTCGAACCGTTCGGCGGTTCGCCAACATCCCCCTTTATCGCCCTTAAATTCTTGTTTTAGCTAGATTAGATTCTGTAAATTTCGGCGGGAAGCCTGAGCTCGCCGAGTTCACTTGCTGACTCACCAATAGTCTCCCTTGATCGCCCTTTCGTACCCCTAACCCCTAAAACGCACTGTAACTTTAAGCGGGCTAGTCTGAGCTCGCTGAGTGATGTCAAAAATTCACTGAAAGACCCTGCTTATCGCCGCCCTATCTTTTTATAGGAAATTTTCAAGCCTGTCCTTTCGATGAGCCCGATCTGGCTCGCCAAAGTGACTCGGCAACTCGCTGATTGGTTCGGTGAGTCTTTCTTCAACCTATATTCTGCATCTTTTCTTGGATTATCTCTAACTCTATTTGATGTGTTTTGCAGATATGGCTAGACCAAAAGTACCAAGATGAGACATGCCACCCCACAAACGGGCAAAGAGAATCACAATAAATGAGGATTCAGCTGCATCCAAAGCAAAAGCAACAAAACTTCCTACCGCAGATGGAAAGGGTAAAGGAAAGGGCAAGGTGCCCGCTGCTGAGTCACCAGAGGTCAGCTCCGATAGCAAGGGAGTTTACCCTACTCACCTTACAACCTCTGAGAGTGAGGGAGAGCACCAGGACCCTCAGGCTGACATTTCTGAGCCTAAGGATGAGCAGCTACTATTGGCCCGGAGAGTTGAGGTACGCTCGAAGAGGATGCATGATCCGTCTAGGATAGGGGTGCTTGACACTCCCACTCCTCCTCCTGTTCCAGATCAAGTTGTGGTCCCAGCACCACCTGCACAGGGTCCTCCTCCACGGTCTCCCAACTGACTTAAGGCTGAGGGACTGAGCACTATTATTGAGGAAAAGAGATTGTCCGCAGACGGTGTAGTGGACAGAGATCTGGCGCACCTTAAAGTCCCACAAGTTCCAGATTTTCACTGAACCCTGTGGCCCTTACATTTCTAATTGGGTCCGGGAGTTTTACACTACCTACGGAGCTCTAGTGCCACAAGGGAAGAGGAAGGCCACTACATTTAAGCTGGTAGAATTTGTGGTTGTTAGGGCAAGAAAGTGAAGTGTGACAGTGATGATATCAATGCAGTATTAGAGTGCACGAGCAACATTGCAGATGACTATCAGTACATGATCAAGACAAAAACCTTGGAGGATATGAAAACCTTGGAGTAACATTGCAAATGACTAACGGTACTCCTAGGTGGATCGAGGTTGGAGCACAAATTTAGAAGAAAGACCTCAATGCGGCAGCAAGGTACTGGTTTGAGTTCCCTTACTTTCCTAGTGCTGATCACATAGCTATGTCGTCGGGCTGGAGTTCCTCCTAACGAAAAGAGGGACGTTAAGGTCACACTTACTTCCTCTACAGATATCCGGTGTATAGAGGCCAAGTACGCATAGGATGAGGTAGATAGAAGAAGAGCAACTCCGGTTGATACATCCCCGGAGGTTGATGTTAAGTCTATACTTGCAGAGGCATTTGTGCTTACTTTGACCTCCAAGCCTTCAGGTACACCCGCTTCCATCCTTCCCAGGCCCTAGGTTCTTCTGCTGCCTTCCAGCCTACTAGGGTCACTCAAGCCATGATCCTCAAGATGGGGCACCTAGCCCATTCTACAGATGTGCGGACTTCCTGGCTAGAGGCTGAGGTGCCTTGGATGATTGAGCGAGCCATCTCAGCTGCTTTGACGCCCCTCTAAACATCTATCGATGCTCTCACATCGAGAGTAGAGATTTGTGAGACTCGATAGGGGGTTTCTTCTGAGGTTACAACTTTGAAAGTCGAGATTGCTGATTTGAGGAAGGATGTAGACTATCTGAAGTCCACAGACTTCACCTCACTGTTTAAGTCAGAGGAAGCTCAGGGTGTTTCGGTTAGTTCTGCTATGCTTCCGGTTACCGCCAGAGATGAGCCTATGGATGATGTGGCTGCTACTGAATCTAAGGCGGAGACGTATGAGGAGTAGCTTAATGCTTAGGAGGTGACCATCTATGAGGACCTACCTAATTTAGAGGAGATGATAGTTCAGTCAGCCATTCAGACATCGTTGATAGATACCTCCATGGTAGGCTCTAGTGGAGCCGATGTTTTTGTTACTCAGGGCACGAGTCCCAACATTAGAGTGTTACACCGGGCATTGATTCCCCGACAAATGGAGTGACTGTGTAGACAAGATCATTTTTTCCTCCCTCTCTGTTGTTTCTGTGATTTATATGTTTTCAGTTGCATTTGAGGAAAACTTCTTTTCTTTTGTGGGTGGAGTGAGGTATTTCCATACCTACCTCTTGTGATTACATTTTCTATATATATTGGGTTTTACTGTGTTTTGATTATACCTTATGGATATTTGAGCTTATAGCTCCTTGTTTTGAATAGAAATGGTTTTTGACCCATCTAAAAAAAAAAATTGCCACCTCTTGTTGTGTTTGAATATGGTTGTTCTTGTGCAAATTTGAGTATCGGTTATGATCAATACCGATGACTTGAATAGTGCTCTTAATCGAACAAAAATGAATTCGCGTCTACGATGAGGCCAAATGAAGTTGCATAGACAATATGTGGACTTTTTTGCATCTCGTTGTGACTAGCCGGTCATCAAATAGAGTCTCTTGTGATGAACATTGCAAACTAAATCAAATGAGTCTCGTTTAATATTGGTGTCAATGCCTTGTGTGATGAGCTTACCTTGAACATTGTATGTGGTGACACCTATAATTTGCCCCGCTGGTCCGTGATTAATGTTTCAAAGACACTTAATCTAGTTCTAAGTGTCAACTATCGTAAATCAGTATAAACCCAACTAAATAAGTTGGGGTCGATCCCACAGAGAGTAGCGTTCTTTTGAATTCGAATATGAAATTATGACGGTGACCTTTCCAGCTGAACAAACAAAATGCTTCGGAATCTATAAGTCAAACTCCAAGACGTTGTTATCAATCTAAACGAACAGTTCTTAAACTACCAAACCACTTCAACAATCAACAAGGAACAACCAAATAAAGAGATAACACTTGGGGGATTAACTAACCAACTGCAAATTTCAACTCCACGGGTGTATATCATTACCAACAATGTTAATTTTCCATGGGTAGAGTGGACTATAGGTAAGGTACTTTTGTCTTGAACAATTACCTTATTTCCGCTGAGTTCTCTCGAACCTCAACACTATCCATAAGAAGGCCAACCCATATTCTCATCAAATATACTCTTTCAAGCTAGATACAAAGGATGAATCTCAAGTTTCACTTTCTCAAGCTGAAACCATCATGACCCACTAACTAAGGATGCCAAATTACTACCTTAGCTCTATGCTTCTCTCTCGAGCAAGCATAAAGCTCTGAGGTATATTACACTAAACATCCAATATTGGAGTTAAACCACAGTAACAACTCAGACCCACTTCAAATTAACACTAAAATTCACTAAATAAGAACACCCATTAAATCAAACGCAACAATTGGTCACATTGTCAAACCCCCAAGGTTAGGGTTTTTGCCAATCATAATAAAAAGAGGAAATTCAATACCTGCCATATTTGCCATAGCTGGGTAAATGAAATTCGAAAGTCAAAAGTAAATAATATCTTCTCTATTACGAAACCCAATTGAAAAACCTTGCTAAAATTACTTGAAATCCACCCTAGAAGTGTTTTTGCTCTCTATCTTTTGTTCCTCACAATTTCTGAATGCTTTCTCTCTCTTCCAAAAATCAATTTATACAATTCTGAGGTGTGGCTTTTTGGGGCCAATCGGCGAGGAAAGTCAAGCTTCACCGACCATTCGGAGACTCACCGATCATCCTTTAGTGTCGCCTTCTTTCTTCAAGTCTTCTTCTTCCAACCACTGTAATTTTAGACGATCCAGATCGGGGTAGCCGTTACATTTTGCGATGCTCCTTTTTGTTCTTTAGCTCGCCCATCAGCATTTATTTGGATCTCCATCAATACTTTCGGTGACATGGTCGTCCTTCGCCGATGCAGTCGGTATCACGTCGAATGGAAATGCTGTTCCTCGAGGTTCCTCCTATTTCATGCCCAGAGTACTGTAAATTTAGGTGATTCGCTGAGCTATCTCGGCGATCATCATGCTTGTTTTTTCCTCTATCTTTTTCAGGTTGTGTTGCCCTTGTTGACCAATTATGTCCTAGCTTTGTTCCTCAATCCATATATCTGAAAATCAAGGATTTATCATCAAATATTGGCACAAATTAAGCATTCGAGGACACTAAATCTATATAAACAAAGCCCTAAATGAATCCAAATATCGGACTCATCAACACCCCTAACCTAAACTTTTGCTTGTCCTCAAGTAAAACTCAAGTTCAGCAGTTCAAAAAGGATGTCTCAAATAGTGCTACAAAAGACTCAATCATGAATGCACACAACAAGACTCAGCTTGCTCATGCAAGGATAATTGTTTACTCAAAGATTCAAGTTGCAACTCACAATTATCAAACATGCTCAAGTTCACAATACTTTATTCAAATGCAAGTTCAAGCTCAACAAAGGTACTCAAATGCCCTCACAAAAAAAGATGATTCCATATTCATACAATTCTTCAACAATTTATAGTTATGGAATCACGTATAACTCTCACACTCACAAAGATGAACACATGCATGACTTCACCCATAGGTTTGCCCTTATTTTCAAATCAACATTCGTTTTAGCTCACTCATGATCAAAAATGTCTTTTCAAGGCTTGTAATGGGGCTGAGTGTAAAGGTTTGGTCATTTAAGCTTAGTGGCATATATCCTCATGAAATGTGGTATGAACATCATTTTCCTTTCTTTTCTTCAACATTTTTACTCATGCTCAAAACTCACCCCATTATTCAACTTCCAATGGAATACCTAAAGCCTCACTTCTTTCGCAACTTTCACGACTTTATTTCACAACTTTTTCATTCTTTTTCTTTTGCTTTCTTCTTTTCCCTTTTTTTGTGGATCGAGGAGTTCCATCTTTTTCAAGACCATGTATAAAGGGGTACTTCTTCACACTTCTTGATTTACCTTCTCTTTCCACCACACCCCCAACTTAGGCTTTTGGCCTAAGTTGGCTATTCAAATAAACCAAACTTCATGAGGATTATGGGTGAATAGATAAAGAGGGGTCTCAATTGCATCAAGTTTCTTCCAAGAAAAGGATAAGGCTCAAAGGGGGTTCAAGCAAAGTTCACACTTCTCACAAGGTTGGACACAAAAGAGGTATGTTGTCAAATCGTTTCACTCTTCAAAACTGTTATCTAAGATCATTTCAAGATCTTGCATCACTTAGTCAACTGGACTAACGAGGCAAATTCTAGGTGTCATCACACAAGGTTCACGGTAAGCTTATCGTACAAGGCATTGGCACAAATATCAAACAAAACTCCACACTTTCAGTAGTGTGCAATGTTCATCACAAGAGACTCCATTCGATAACCGGCTAGTCACAACGAGATGCAAAAAGTTCACATATTATCTATGCAACTTCATTTGGCCTCATTGTAGCGACGTATTCATTTTTGTTCGATTAAGAGAACTATTCAAGTCATTAATATTGATCATAACCGATACTCCAATAACTTTTTCGAACGATCAAGGGACTCAATGACCAAACACCTACACACCTACCCCCACCAAAAGCATCTAACATTGTCCCTAATGTGAGTAGAGAGCAGACCATAGGAAAAATGAAAAATAAATATAAACTACTGGTATGTAAGCACGTAGAGTAAGGTGACAAGGAATCTTCACTAGGTGCCCATTTGGCGAAAACTTGTAATAGTCACTGAACTGCTTGACGATTCACCTAATGGTTTGGATATTGCCAATGTTTCTAGTGTGCAACCCATTCATAAAGGGGGAGAAAAGGCAGACTAGACTGAGTTAGCCAAATAGGTCGGCGCTTCGCATAATAGACTTGCAACCTCGTCGAAAGATCCATTGGGTAGGCTATCAGGGCTAGAACATAAGGGCGGGAAAATCAAGTCGCCGAGTGATAAAGGTCCCCCTCCTAATGTTCCAGTATCTCACCCACATTTTTAGGGTACAGAAGGCGAGCTATATCGAGCTTGCCAAATAGCTTCGGCGAATCGCCAATGGGGTTTTCACCTCACACAATTGCTTACACCTGCACAGTCAACGCACATTATTTGCACACTAACACTTGGGTTGCCTCCCAAGAAGTGCCTTATTTAACGTTGTGGCATGACCTGGAAATGCTCTCAGGCATCTTCCAGATACACCACTTCAAATCAGAGAAATTTCCTGGGATTCGCCAAAGTACAACTTCAAACGTTCCCCATTCAATTTGAATGCAGGTCCTTCATTACCTTCAACTTTAATGACACCATTTGTGAACACTCGTGTTACTCTAAATGGACCTGACCATTTGGATTTGAGCTTTCCTGGAAAGAGTCTGAGTCGAGAATTATATAGCAGCACTCAATCACCTACTCGGAACTCCCTCTTAAGGATTCTAGAATCATGCCACTTCTTCATCTTTTCCTTGTAGAGAGCGGAACTTTCATAAGCCCTAAACCTGAATTCGCCCAATTCATTTAGCTGATCTCCTCTGTCTTTTGAAGTATTTGCCCATTCCAGATTTAGAGCCTTCAATGCCCATAATGCTTTGTGTTCAAATTCAATCGGTAAATGACAAGATTTTCTGAAGACTAGTTAATACACAGACAAACTGATTGGTGTTTTGTAGGCTGTTCGATACGTCCACAGAGCATCATCAAGCTTTCGAGACCAATCAGTTCTATTTGCATTTACTGTCTTTGACAAGATACTCTTGATCTCCCGATTCGACACTTCCACTTGGCCATTGGTTGGGGATTATACGGGGTTGCTACATTATGTTTCACACCATATTTTCTCAATGTGAATGCGAAAAAATATGTTGCAAAAATGGGATCCCCCATCACTAATAACAACCCGAGGAGTACTAAGTCTAGCAAAAATATAGTGTTTTAAGAATTGAAAAACACTTCTACCTTCATTGTTTGGTAATGCGACAGCCTCTACACATTTAGAAACATAATCTACTACTACCAAAATGTACTTATTGCCAAACGAGCTCACAAATGGACCCATGAAATCTATGCCCCAAACATCAAATAACTCAACCTCCAGAATAGGCATGAGAGGCAACTCATGTCTTTTAGACACCGCACCATGTTTCTGACATTGAGTGCACTTCTTAACAAACTCATGTGCATCGTTGTAAAGGGATGGTCAGTAGTAACCACTTTGAAGAACTTTAGTAGTTGTACGCACCCCACCATGATGAGCCGCAACCGGTGAAGCATGACAAGCATGGAGAATGTCGTTAACTTCTTCCTCTGGCACATATCTCCTAATGATATGATTTGCACACTCTCTGAATAAATATGGTTCATCCCAAAAGTACTTCTTGATGTCAAACAAGAAACTCTTTTGTTGATAGAAGTTCAGTTTTTCTGACATTAATCCACACACCATGTAATTAGCAAAATCACCATACCAAGGAATTTGATGGAGAGTTACAGTAAATACCTGTTCATCCGGGAATGCATCATTTATGTCTACCTCGAGCTCATCATTCTCCTAGCCCTCTAACCTTGGTAGGTGGTCAGCCACCTAGTTTTCACAACTTCTTCTATCCTTGACTTCAAAGTCAAATTCTTGCAATAGCAATACCCACCGTATTAATCTTGACTTTTCATCCTTCTTTGCCATCAAATAACAGATAGCAGTATGATCAGTGTGAACAACCACTTTAGTGCCTAGCAAGTATCCCCGGAATTTCTCAAATGCATATACTATCGCAAGTAGTTGTTGTTCTGTAACTATATAGTTACGTTGAGCACCATTTAAAGTTTTGCTTGCGTATTAAATGGGGTTAAATAGTTTGTTGCATTTTTGCCCCAACACGACACCTAATGTCATGCCAGTTGCATCACACATTAGTTTGAAGAGGTCTGACCAATCGGGAATAATGATAACCGGGGTGGAGATCAAATTTTCTTTCAAATACTTGAAGGAAACCATGCACGTATCATCAAAGTTGAATTTCACCTCCTTCTTTAAAAGTTTGCATAGAGGGTGTGCAATTTTTGAGAAGTCTTTGATGAACCTCCGGTAAAAGCCGACATGTCCCAAAAAACTACGAATACCCTTCACCGAAATTGGTGGTGGTAACTTCTCAATCACTTAAATCTTTGATTTATCAACCTCAAGACCTTTTCGTGACACTTTGTGACCAAGAACTATACCTTCCCTAATCATGAAGTGACATTTTTCCCAATTTAGGACCAGATTTGTCTCCACATATCTTTGAAGAACTTGTCCCAAGTGTGCTAAACATGCTTCAAAAGTATCACCCACAACCGAGAAGTCATCCATGAAGACTTCCCTTGAATCCTCCACCATACCAGCGAAAATGGATAGCATGAAACGTTGAAATGTTGCCGGGAGCATTCCATAACTCGAACGGTATCCGTTTGAAGGCAAAAGTTCTATATGGGCAGGTGAAGGTGGTTTTCTCTTTGATTATAACCGGAATACCCATCCAAAAAGCAATACCATGCTCTCTCTGAAAGTCGATCAAGCATTTGTGTTGAGTCCATGATTTGGACTCATATAGGGATTTATTTGGATAGATTTTATGTCCTCAAATGCTTGTTTTGTGCCAATAACTGATGTAAAACCCTTGATTTCCAGGTATTGGGATCGAGGAACAAAGCATGGACACTAACTTGCAAAAAGGAACGAAGCGAGATGAAAGAGCGAAGAAATGAAGGCCAAGTGATCGCTGAGTCCCTTTGGCGAGTCGTTGAATGGCCATTCCCTAGCCTAAAGTTCTAGTGTACCGAGCCCTGAAGGAGAAAATCAATTTGAAGAGAGAAAGGAGTAGTTGGTGTGTAACCGAGTGGTTCCAGGTGCACTGTTGGATCGCCCAAAGTTACATAACTAGAGGATATTGAAGGCCAAAGCAAGAAGGTGATAAAATGGGTCAAAGGGCGGATCGCCGAGCTGATCGGCGAGCCCGACTTATTGCGCCGGATGGCCCTTCGCATCATATTTTTGGCGACTATAAATACATTTTCAAACATTAGTCTTATAAGCTTTTTTCATAATCTTAGAATCAATTTTCAGAATTTTGAGTATTGAGACTAAACTTTTCCTTAGCTTTGAAGAATTGAGATTTTCTATTTTTGAGAAATTGGAAGTGGGTCTTTGAGATTCTTCAATTTGGACCTTTGTAAAGACGAAATTAATCTTACCTAGTTGATGTAAACACAATTTGGTAACAATTTTTATCTTTTTATGATGTCTAGCTAAAACCCCAATTCTTGGGGTGTGATTATGTGATTATGGGTTGATTTAGCTTGTGGGTATTACTAATTGTTAGTTTAAATGTTGTTTAAAAGTGATTTCAATCAGTAATTGTGGTTCAATTTAGAGAATTGTTGTTGC
>JAJONS010032516.1:0-28776 GCA_029582315.1 Solanum tarnii x Solanum tuberosum
GTCTAAGAGAACATATTTTGCACCCGAAAAGAGATTTGGGATAGAGAGCCATGTGATTGCTTGTGCTTAAATTGCTTGCTTCTATACAAGTGTCGTTTAGAGTCTTAGTGCGTCGCTTGAGGACAAGCAACGATTTTAAGTTGAGGGTGTTGATGTACCATGAGTTTACGGTATTTTTGATACATTTCACTTGAAAGTTGTGTGTGTCTAAGGCTATTTTGTATTAGTTTATATGTGTTTTTCTCATGTTTGCAGGGAATAGGTTCAGGCGCGGAAACTTGAAGACACAACTGAAAGAAGTACATAAAAGGCATCTACGGAGGCAACTTACGGACCGTAGGTCCAGTTACACCCCGTAGATGATAGTGGTAGAAGGGCCGGAAAGGCATTGCTGAAGATCATGGAATTCTTGACCAAGTGTGGAACCACGGTTGTGACTTACGGACCGTAGATTGATCTACGAACCGTACTGTTGCTCCGTCAAATCATTCAGAGATTGGTTCCAGTACCTGATGATGAAAAAATCTAAGTGTGGCGTTACAGAGAAGAGTTACAGACCATAGATAGACTTAATGTCTGTACTGTTGAATCGTCGATTGCGACTGAGATTTTGCAGATTTTGAAGAAAGAAAAATTGCCTAAGTCTTGAGCCACAGAAGGGACCTACGGACCGTAGATCGACTTACGGACCGTAGGTTAGTCTCGTAGAATGAAGATGCGTTCTGCAACTTTATTTCCTTATTTCGTTTACTTTTTAGTTAGGACTTATTTTTCTATATATAGGGTATGTAAACCTCGTTTTTGGGGGTTAGACATTATTATTTTTGTTCTAGTTTTTGGCTTGGGAGATTAACTTACAACTTTAGCAATTCTTAATTTCCTAAGTACATTTTGGTGACTTTTACTTAGAAATTCAAGTTGAAATTCTGTGATTATCCTACTCTACTACGTAAGTTCATGATTTATTCTTCAAACATTATGAATTGTTTTCTTGCTAATATGGGTAACTAAATCCACAACTAGTGTTGTGGGAACCATGAGCGATTAACGAAGTATGAATAGTAACTAAGTAATTCCCAAATAGTGTTTTGCATGCAATGATAATTCTTTCGTCTAGAAGTCTTTTTAACGGTGCGCAACGTTAGAACTCGCCTTGCTGCTACTTGCCGGACCAATTGAGGTAGCTAATAAGAAAAGAATTATCAATATAGATTTAGTGTGATATTATCTAATAGAATTAATGTCGATTGGTGAAAGGGTGAAAACTAAGCCATACATCGATGTGACGTCTAATATGAGGTAATGGTAAGGGTTAGTAAATTATACACACGTAGCCGGACCAAGGTGCGGGGTGAAATTCTCTAGATGCCGGACTAAGTATTTAGAGATACATAACTTATCGCTTTGCATGTAATACACTAGGAAGGGATTGCTATTACTAGGATTATGGAGTTATGAGCTTATGGGAAACACGTGCGCCCTAGTTTCCTTCTCTATTTGATAACAACAAAAGTTTGAATCTTGCTTACTAATTACTTTCATAATTTCCAAAATTTGTTACACAAATTCCCCCCCCCCCCCCTTTACTTATTTGTCTCGGAAATACATTGGCTAAACGAATATAATCGTTATTGAACTTAAGTCTAAACCATATTCCTCGTGGGATCGACCCCAACCTACAAGTTGAGTTGTTTACGTGATAACGATCGCTTATGCTTCTGAAAAGAGGTGTAATTTGAGCGTATCACGGCGCCATTTTGATTAACGTTTCAATTACACTTCATCCAATTCTAAGTGCCAACGATCACTAGTCAGTATAAAACCCAACTAAATGAGTTGGGGTTGAATCTTACAGGGAGTGGTACGTGTTTAAGATTCAATAGGAAAGTGTGAACATGATCAAGTCAGACATAAGAATAGACAATATCGAATGAAAACATAATTCAAATCAGGGGGTGACTCGAATGTCAAATGGGGGTTTTTGTTTTGATTATCAACTACAACAACAACAATAAACAATATGAAATAACAATAATGAGATGGGTTCTTGGGATGTGATTCGATTATAGGCTAATGTAGATAAATGGGTAATTGCAACTGTTGGGAAATAGCTGTATATTAGTGAATAAGCTAGACTATAGAGGATGTAAACTTTCTGTCGAACAATACCCCGAATCAAGTTGATTTCTCTCGAACATCAACAAGCATGAAAAATAAGAACAACCTACGCTTTAGTCCACTCACTCTATCGCGCTGAATATGTGAAAAAGGGTTTAGGATTCACTCTCTCGAGCTGAACCCATGACAACCCAATACCCACTGACCATCAATCAATAATCTTAGTTTTAAAACCTCTCTCTCGAGCAAGCCAAAAACACAAGGGTAGAACTGTATTTGCAACTACAATTCTTAAATTGAACCACAATTAATGATTGAAATCACTTCTAAACAGCATTTAAGCTAACAATTAGCAATACCCATAAACTAAAGCAGCCCATAATCACATAATCACACCTTAAGAATTGGGGTTTTAGCTAGACATCATAAAAGCATAAAAAATATTACCAAATTGAGTTTCCATCAACTCGGTAAGATTAATTTTGTCCTTACAATGTTCCAAGTTGAAGAAAATCAAAGGCCCACTTCCAATTTCTCAAAAGTGAAAAACTTCAATTCTCCAAAGCTTAGGAAAAACTAGAGAAAACTTGTCTCAATACTCAGAATAATTCCAATTCTAAAGATGAAAATTAGCTGTATTGAAAATATGATAATAATTGCTTCTAAACTAAATGTTCAAAAATGTATTTATAGTCGCCAAAAATGTGCTGCAAAGAGTCACTCGGCGAAGTAAGCTGGGATCGCCGATCCACTCGGCGAAGTAAGCCGGGATCGCCGATCCACTCGGCGATCCGACTTTCGGTCAATTCCATTGCCCTTCTACCTTGGCCTTCAATATCCTCAAGGTCTGTAACTTTGGGCAATCCAACACTGCATTGCGGAACCACTCGGTGATCTGCCGACTGCTCGTTCCTCTCGCCGACTTGGTTCTTTCCTTCAGAGCTTGGCTCACTGGAACCTTAGGTGGTCAAGAAGCTGTTCGGAGACTCGGCAAGTGGACTTGGCAATCACGAGGCTTACTTTTCTTCATTCTTTCAGCTCGCTTCGTTCTTTTTTACAAACTAGTGTCCTTGCTTTGTTCCTCAATCCAAATACCTAGAAATCAAGGGTTTTACATCAGTTATTGGCATACAATAAGCATTTGAGGACACTAAATCTATACAAATAAAGCCCTAAATGAGTCAGAATCTCGGACTCATCAATGGCCCCGTCAAAGTTTAAGTTAGGGTCGTTTTGGTCATTTCCCCTATACATTAGAAACTTAAACTATGTAGTTTAATCTCTAAACTATGTAGTTTTTGTCAATTTAAGCCTAGTAACTAATCAGAACTTACCCTAGTCAATTCATTCTCCAAAAATCGACCAAACTAGAGCAAAAGGAGAAGAAACACTCGACCATAACCCTTCCAAGAATGCATCAAGGTTTTTTCCGGTTCCAGCTCCAAAATTGAAAGATTTCTCCGTGAATATCATCACTAGGTATGTGGGATTTTACTGGTGGATTCCTTTCATCCACTAGGTCCCTAGAATTTAGTTAGAATCTTGATTCCCTATATATTTCTTAGACCTAGGGTTTCTGGAACTTCAAATAATTGTTATTATTTAGCTGTTGTATTCTTCCTAATAAGATTTTCATGTCTTCGTAACATTGTTGCTTAGTTCCTTGCATGAAATTTAGAACCCTAATTGTGTAGATTCGTCTAGTTTATGAATTACACTAGCTAGGATAGATAAATTATATATACATGCCTCATTTGTTAAATATTTCATTACCAGTACTTAAATGTTGCATTTTTAGTTAGCATGTCAGAATATTGAACTATCCAGTATATTTCAGTTATGTTGTGTTGTACCCATTTTCAGTTGGGAGTAGGCTTAACACTGAGTGTGAGTAGGGTCAGTCACCCTTATAGTGCCAGGACTACGTGCCCCCGTAGGTTTATAAGTTCCCCCTATGGGCATTAATTTTAGTGATCATGCCAATCATGCCTTTATACCTATGACAAGGTATATTGGGTCCTCTCGATGGGGAGTATACATCGGGCTCCACGTTTAGCTAAAGTGGTTTTATGTTGGTTAGTAGTAGCTCCCTCAGTCACAATTTATTGCATTTGACCAGGTTTTCAGTTATATTTTAGTATTCAGTCTCAATACGTTATGTATTTGGTCATTGCATTCAGTTTAGTTCATATTCAGTATATTTTAGTATATTTATCATGTTCAGATTAGATCATTGCTCAGTTTGCTTTGTTCAGTTATGTATTTGTTCAACTTTATTCTATCCTGCATACTCAGTACCTTTGAAGTACTAACGCATACTCTGTGCTATATCTTTTCATGATGTAGGTTCAGGTTCTCAGCATTCAGATCACGTGTAGATCGGTTCCAGATCCATATTCAGCAGTATTAGTGGTAAGTTCTCATTCTTCGAGGACGATAGACATGTTCTTTTACATTCAGTCTTTCATTTCAGTTCAGTTTTTCTAGAGTTAGCTGGGGCATGTCCCATCATCTCTAGTCAGTTAGAGGCTTATTTCAGACATAGTTTTTGATTCAGCTTTAGCTTGGAGTGAATGTTTAGTATCATTAACTCTTACTCAGTTTTCATATATTCAGACTAATATTGGTATTCCCCATAATTCAGTTTATCTTATGATTTAAGCTTCCGCATAGTATTTGTTATTCAGTTGTTTAAGCATGCTCATGATATGCCTGCTTAGGGTTAGCTTGGGGTCACTCGTGATCCTAGGTCCCATGTTTACGTCAAGTGGGTAGCCTAAGGGTGTGAAAAACTTGGTATCAGATCATTATGTTTAATAGTCCTAGGATATCTGAAAAGCTGTACTGAGTAGAGTCCCTTTCATATGTGTGAAGCGCGCCACACCTATGTCTGGGAGGCTACGAAATGTTTTAGGAAAAACTTCACTTTCTTGTTATTCTTATCGTGCATGGGTTTGATCTCCTTTCTAACTCGACGTAATGTGTTTCAAATCATGCCTCCTCGTAGAGCTTACACAAGGAATGCTAATGCCCGCAACGCTAATGCAGTTCCTCCAATCCCAGATCATGAGGTTTTGAATGTAGAGTTTTGGAATGCTATCCAGCTCTTGGCTCCGAGTGTAGCCAACCAGAACAATTAGCGGGTTCCAGTTCCTGCAAATACTAGTGGTGGATCAATGGCAGCTAGGGTCCGGGAGTTTGTTTGGGTGAATCCGCCTGAGTTTTTAGGGTCGGAAATTGGTGAAGACCCCCAAAACTTCATTGATGAGGCCAAGAAAATCTTTGGAGTAATGCAAATGACTGGAAATGATTGGGTAGATTTGGCGTCCTACCATCTTAAGGATGTGGCTCACATATGGTTCACGCAGTGGAAGGAAAACAAGGGTGAGAATGCAACTCCTGTAACTTTGGAGTGTTTTACCAGAGATTTTCTGGACAGGTTCTTTCCGAGGGAGTTGAGAGAAGCTAAAGCTCAGGAGTTTATGAATATGAGACAAGGTTCCATGTCAGTCCAGGAGTACGAACTTAAGTTTACCCAGCTCTTGAGGTATGCTCCACATATGGTTGCCGATCCTAGGGAACAAGTGAGTAAGTTCCTATTTGGGGTATCTGACTTGGTGAAAACAGAGTGCAGAAATGTAATGTTTTTGGAGGATATGAATATCTCTAGGCTCATGAATCATGCTTAGTAGGTTGAGCGAGATAAGCTAAGAGAACTAGCTAAGGACAATAAGAAGGCTAGAACAAGCAACTATGAGTACTCTTAGTATAAATTGGGTGGTGGAAATCGCTCACAGTTTCAGCAGAAATCTTCAACTCCACCACCTTCATCAGCTAGTGCTCCATCCCCCAGGTTTCGATCGGATCAGAAAGGTAGGGCATTAGGATCTAAGTCTCAGGGGAGTACTTCAGGTAACAGGACCTACCCAACTTGTCCAAAGTGTGGTAAGAACCATTCGAGTGAGTGTCTTGCACGAAAGGAAGGATATTTTGGGTGTGGTCAGTCTGGTCACAGGTTGAGAGATTGTCCTTCTTCCAAACAGGGACAAGGAGGAAACAATAATAGGGCTCAGTCTACAGCTCCAGTAGCACCAACAGGTCGCCCAACTCAGTAGGGTGCTTCATCCAGTACAGGTGTTGGTCAACGCCAGAACAGGTTGTATGCTCTCCAAGCTCGCCAGGACCAGAAAGATTCTCCTGATGTGGTCTCTGGTACGTTACGAGTCTTTCATTTAGATGTTTATGCTTTGTTATATCCAGGAGCTACTCTTTTCTTTGTAAGTCCATATATTGTAGTGAACTTTGGTCTTAGTCCAGAAACTCTGTCAGAACCCTTCTCAGTCTCTGTTTCAGTTGGTGAACCAGTTATAGCTAGACATGTATACATAAATTGACCTGTCACAGTCTCTCAGAGAATCACCTCAGCAGATCTTGTAGATTTAGAAATGGTAGACTTTGATATCATTCTAGGCATGGATTGGTTACAAACCTATTATGCCTCAGTCGATTGTAGAACTAGGATCATTCATTTTCAGTTTCCAAGTGAACCAGTCTTAGAATGGAAGGGTAGTAGCTTTATGCTTATGGGTCGATTCATTTCTTACCTTAAAGCCAGAAAGATGATTTCCAATGGGTGTACATCTATCATCTTGTTCGGGTTAAGGATTCAAGCTCCGAAGCCCCAACTCTTGAGTCAGTTGCAGTAGTAAATGAGTTTCCAGAAGATCTTCCCGGAGTTCCTCTCGAAAGAGAAATCGACTTCAAAATTAATCTCCTTCTAGATACCCAACTTATTTCGATTCCTCCTTATAGAATGGCTCCAGCTGAGCTTAAGGAATTGAAAGAATAGTTGAAAGATCTTCTAGATAAGGGCTTTATCAGACCTAGTATTTCTCCATGGGGTGCTCCAGTGCTGTTCGTGAAAAATAAAGATGGTTTTCTCAGGATGTGCATTGACTATCGGCAGTTGAACAAAGTCACAATCAAGAATAAGCACCTTATCCCCAGGATTGATGACTTGTTAAACCAACTACAAAGTGCTAGTCATTTTTTGAAAATAGACCTCATATCTGGTTATCATCAGCTCAGAGCCAGAGATAGTGACATCCCGAAAACAACATTAAGAACTCAGTATGGTCATTATGAATTTGTATTTATGTTATTTGGACTAACTACTGCTCCTGCAGTTTTCATGTATTTAATGAACATGGTGTTAAAGAAGTATTTGGACTTGTTTGTTATCGTCTTCTTTGATGATATCCTCATCTACTATAGGATTGAGGAAGAACATGCAACTCATCTGAGAGTTGTTTTGCAGACTCTCAAAGATCGCCAGTTATTCGGTAAGTTTAGTAAATGTGAGTTTTGGTTGCAATCAGTTACTTTCCTTGGTTATATAGTGTCTAGCGAAGGGATCCGAGTGGATTCTCAGAAAATAAAGGCAGTGAAGCAATGGCCCAGACCCACATCTTCTACAGTTTCTTGGGATTAGCCGGTTATTACAGAAGGTTTGTGGAAGGATTTTCATCCATAGATTCTTCATTGACTAAGTTGACTCAGAAAAAATATAAGTTTCAGTGGTCAGATGAGTATGAGAAGAACTTCTCAGAACTGAAACCTAGGGTTCAGACGGTTATATGATCTATTGTGATGCATCCAGAGTCGGCCTAGGTTGTGTGTTGATGCAGTGAGGTAAGGTTATAGCTTACGCTTCTAGATAGCTTAAAGTTAATGAGAAGAACTATCCGACTCATGATCTCGAGCTTGCAACCATAGTATTTTCCCTAAATATTTGAAGACATTACTTGTATGGTGTTCACGTAGATGTGTTCACAGACCATAAGAGCCTTCAGTATGTGTTCACCCAAAAAGAGTTCAATCTTCTATAGAGGAGATGGCTTGAATTCCTCAAGGACTATGACATGAATGTGCTTTACCATCCTGGTAAGGCCAATGTAGTAGCCTATGCTCATAGCAGACTATCTATGTGTAGTATAGCACATGTTGAGAAAGAAAGGAAGGAATTGGCAAAAGATGTTCACCGGCTTGATCGCTTAGGAATTTGCCTTATGAACATATCAGATGGTGGCGTGATAATGCAACATGGGCCAGAATCTTCATTGGTAGCAGAGGTTAGGGAAAAACAAGACAGTGATCCCATATTGCTTCAATTGAAGGGTGAAGTTCATCGGTAGAAAGTTGAGGTTTTTTCCCAAGGGGGAGATGGTGTGCTTCGTTACCAGGGTTGTTTATGTGTTCCTTAGGTGGGTGAGTTGAGACAACAGATTCTTACAGAAGCCCATAACTCTAGGTATTCTATTCATCCAGGTGCCACTAAGATGTACCATGATCTGTGGGAATTCTTTTGGTGGAATGGCATGAAAAGGGATATAGATGATTTTGTGGCTAAGTTCCCTAATTGTCAACAAGTGAACGTAGAACATCATAAACCAAGAGGTATGACTCAAGAGATTAACATTCCTACATGGAAGTGGGAAGTGATAAACATGTATTTCATTACGGGATTACCTCGTACTCGCAGACAACATGAATCCATTTGGGTAATAGTAGACAGAGTTACTAAGTCCGCTCACTTTTTGGCTGTTAAGACTACAGATTCGACGGAGGACTATGCCAAGCTTTACATTAATGAGATAGTCAGGTTGCATGGGGTTCCTTTGTCTATCATCTCAGATAGAAAGTTCTCAATTTACCTCTCATTTCTGGAAGTCATTTCAGAAAGGTCTTGGTACTTAGGTAAATCTTAGCACAACATTTCATCCACAGACGAATGGTTAGGCAGAGCATACTATTCATACCTTATAGGACATGTTGAGAGCTTGCATGATAGACTTCAAGGGTAGTTGAGATGATCACCTACCTCTCATATAGTTTGCCTACAATAATAGATACCATTCCAGTATTTAGATGGCCCCTTCTGAGACATTATATGGGCATAGATGTAGATCTCCATGTTGTTGGTTTGAAGTTGGTGAAGCATTGATTGGGCCAGATTCGGTTCATGATGCTATGGAAAATGTTCAGCTCACCAGAGATAGACTTAAGACAGCCCAGAGTCGTCAGAAGTCCTATACAAATGTAAGGAGAAGGGACATGGAGTTCCAAATCGATGATTGGGTTTTTCTGAAATTATCACCTATGAAGGGGGTGATGAGATTTGAGAAGAAAGGGAACCTCAGTCCTAGATATGTAGGCCCTTACAGGATCTTGAAAAGGGTTGGTAAAATGGCTTATGAGTTAGAGTTGCCAGCAGAACTAGCAGCTCCAGTCTTTCACATTTCCTTGTTGAAGAAGTGTATGGGTGATCCAACATCTATAGTTCTATTAGAAAGTGTGGTTGTGAAGGATAGTCTCACTTATAAAGAGGTGCAAGTTGAAATTCTTGATCGTCAAGTTTGAAGGTTGAGAAACAAAGAAGTTGCTTCAGTTAAGGTGTTGTGGAGGAGTCAGTCTGTGGAGGGAGCTACTTGGGAAGCAGAAACAACTATGAAGGCTAAGTATCCTCACCTCTTTCCCTCCGATTCCATTCCAGCTTGAGGTAATAGTTCCTCTCCAGTCTCTCAGTTTACTCTTGCATAAATTCAGTCTTAGTGTCATATTCCTTCAGTTAGTATTGCATTTTCAGCGTATTTGCATGTTCTTGGAACTTAGTCCAGTCAGATTTCAGTTTCCAGTACTTAGCAGTAGGGATTGCAGCTTCTTCCCTTCATATTCAGCTAGTTTAGGCTTCATCTGATGATGAATGTTCCCAAGGGGGAGATAATGTAACACTCTAGATTCGGAAAAGTAAAAATATAGATTTTCAGCAGTTGCAGGTACCACCAATGGGGGGCCACCTACAGACCGTAGGTGGGGTCTGTGGTTGCCCACCTGCAACTCCCTCCCCAGAACCCCTGAAAGTTTAGCTAAGTCTTGACCTACGCCAGGACCTATGGACTATAGGTGGGACCACAATCCGTGGTCCATAACCCTAGCTTCCAACTTTCTGATGTCAATCGACAGACTGACCACGACCCGTCGATGGCCCTTTCAAATTTTAAGTTAGGGTCATTTTGGTCTTTTCCCCTATACATTAGACACCTAAACTACATTGTTTAATCCCTATACTACGTCGTTTTGGTCATTTTAAGACTAGTAATTAAATCAAAACTTACCCTAGTCAATTCATTCTCCAAAAATCGACCAAACCAGAGAAAAAAGAGAAGAAACAGTCGACCAAAACCCTTCCAAGAATGCAACAAGGTTTCTCCGGTTCTAGCCCTGAAATCGAAAGATTTCTCTGTGAATATCGTCACCAGTTATGTGGGATTTCACTGGTGGATTCCTTTCATCCACTAGGTCCGTAGAATTCAGTCAGAATCTTGATTCCCTATATATTGCTTAGACCTTAGGTTTCTAGAACTTTAGATAATTGTTATGATTTAGCTGTTGTTGCGTTCCTAATCATATTTTCATGTCTTCGTAACATTTTTGCTTAGTTCCTTGCATGATATTCAGAACCCTAGTTGTGTAGATTTGTCTAGTTCATGAATTACACTAGCTAGGACAAATAAAAATATATACATGCCTTAGTTATCAAATGTTTCATTACCAGTACTTAAATGTTACATTTTCAGTTAGCATGTCAGCATATTGAGCTATCAAGTATATTTCTATTATGTTGTATTGTACGCATTTTCAGTTGGGAGTAGGATTAACACCGAATTGGACTAGGGTCAGTCACCCTCATAGTCCCAGAACTATGTGCCCCCGTAGGTTTATAAGTCCCCTCTATGGGCATCAACTTTAGTGATCACGCCAATCATGCCTTTATACCCATGGCAAGGTATATTGGGTCCTCTCAATGGAGCGTATACATTAGACTCCACGTTTAGCTCACGTGGCTTTATGTCGGTTAGTAGTAGCTCCCGCAATCAGACTCTATTGCATTTGACCAGGTTTTCAGTTATATTTCAGTATTCAGTCTCAGTATGTTATGTACTTAGTCATTGCATTCAGTTAAGTTCATATTTAGTATATTTCAGTATATTTATCATGTTCAGATTAGATCATTGCTCAGTATGCTTTGTTCAGTTATGTTTTTTTCCAGCTTTATCCTATCTTGCATGCTCAATACCTTTTAAGTACTTACGCATACTCTGTGGTACATCTTTTCGTGATGGAGGTTGAGGTCCTCAACATTCAGATCACGTGTAGATTGGTTCTCGATCCATATTCAACAGTATCAATGGTGAGTCCTCATTCTTCGAGGATGATAGACATGTTCTCTTACATTCAGTCTTTCATTTCAGTTTCAGTTTTGCTAGAGTTAGTTGGGGGCATGTCCCAACATCTCTAGTCGGTTAGAGGCTTATTTCAGACATAGTTTTAGATTCAACTTTAGCTTGAAGTAAATGTTTAGTATCATTAACTCTTGCTCAATATTTATATATTCAGATTAATATTGGTTTTCCCCGTTATTCACTTTATCTTATGATTTAAGCTTCCGCATAGTATTTGTTGTTCAGTTGTTTAAGTATGCTCATGATAGGCCATCTCAGAGTTAGCTTGGGGTCACTCGTGATGCTATGTCCCATGTTTACGTCATGGGGGTAGCCTCGGGGCGTGACACTTATGTCATAATATTCCTGCTCTTGAATGTGTACGAATACTTCAATGATCTCTTTCTCTGATATGGAAGGTCGGATCCTGGACGCCTCCTCCCTCCACCTATATGCATATTCACAGTAGATTTCAGTGGATTTCTCCTTGATTTTCTCTAAAGAATAGCAATCAAGAACGATCTCCACATTATAAGCAAACCACTCAATAAAGTCCCTAGCCAATGTGTTCCAGCTAGACCATTGTTTCTTCTCTTGGGAGGTAAGCCATTCCAAGGCCTCTCCACTTAAGCTTCAGATAAAGAGTTGCATTAGCAAATCCTCATTCTTTCCAACTCCTATGAGTTGATCACAATAAGCTCTCAGATGAGCCAATGAACTTCTGGTTCCCCCAAAAGTGTTAAGTTTTGGCACTTTGAACCCTTCTGGCAGGTCCAAATTCAGATGGATACACAATTCTTTATAGTTTAGTCCCACAACATCTGAAGTATAGTGAAACTCCTTTATGGCTTTCATGATCTCTTATTTTATACTCTGTTTGCAATTTTGTCTTTGGCCTCCACTCTTTCTCTTGTTCCTCATAGTGATCGAGTTTGGGATATGTGGGGTAGGGAAGATGTGGTTCTGTGTGGATTGGGATCTAGAACGTGGGTTTTTGAAGTAAGGGTTGAGCGGTAGATGGGTTTTGGGCATTTTGAGTAGGGGTTTGGTATACAGAGGGAATGTATGGATTTTTTGGCATTTAGGTTCTGAGAGTGAGGGAAGTTTTAATAATTGTTTGCATTTTGGCTCTTAAGAAGGGGGAAGTTTTGGGAATTTTTGACTTTTGTCTCTACGGGTGAGGGAAAGTCTTAGAATTCTTTGGGTTTAGGCTTTGAAGGGGAGGGAAGGTTTGAGAGTTGTCAATATTTGGGTTTTGAAGAGGATGCAATGCTTGGTATGAAGTGGTAGCATGATGTGAGTTAGGGGTGGTTAAGTCGATAGTGGTGGAGGTTTGAACATGGATAGTGGGTGGGTTATTTAGGACACGATCGGGGTTTGGATTCAGAGGAGGAAAATGGAGTGGAGCCCTAGCCAGATTTGACAAATCTCACTTTTTCTGTTTCTCAACCCTCATCTCAGCAATCTGTTGCATAAATTATGCAATCAACTCATTTTGTTCAGCGGTAGAGGGATCCACTATAGCAATTTCAGTCGAGCCAATATCCTCACTATTATCAGTCATTTTTGCTTTTCCTTTCAACAAATTTTGGTTGGGGAAGGAACCTTTGAGAGCTTTCGATCGTGTGAAGTATGGATGCTCGGTTAGTTTATCAACACAAATCAATTCTAATTACCTGATGAAAGAAAAACAACTCACAACACAAACATGTTAGTCTTTGTTCATAACATATAATGCAAAATATCACATAAAGGGAAAAAATCAACACACAAAAGTTGTTTTGTTTGAAGACAAGCTAGCCCACGAATATTGGGAGATAACCAAGTAAATAGAATTTGTCTATTTGATTTGGAATTTAGTGTATCAGGAAGGTTGACTTGATCTCGCATCTTTCACAATTGTAAATCAAAATTCGTTGTTGTATAATTTATATTTCTTTGTAAAAATGAAGGGGGAAAATAAGATTTTAAAAGATTGGGTCAAGCCTTGAAAGGCTGCCTACGTATATCATGAAGGAGAAATTAGGTCCTATGCAGTTCTACTAGATTGAGTCTCTTTTTATTGAGATGAAAAATCAACCTTTTTGAGAGGAGGGAGTAAGATTTGAAAATGACGTTCAATTTTTGTTGAAAAACTATAGACTCGAGGAGTATTTGAACGTGCTTTCAATAGTGACTTGATATTTGTGTTTAGGAGTTCTAGAAAATTCCCAAAAAGGAGTGAGCTAGAATATCTCCGAATAAACCAACATATTGACACAAGCAGTTATAGCATATAAAGAGTTATTGCGAGTTCTAACATATATGTTACCCTTTGTACCAAGGGTAGTTATAACGATTTGAAGGATGCATAACACTATTTGAAAGGTTTCATTGCCCTCAAAACCCATATTTATACAATCTGTATGAATAAACAGAAGGGGGTACATAATAGGGAAAATGAGGATATAAATAATCATGCCCACACAAGGGCACGATCCAAAACTGTGCTTCCATGGAAGGTTTTTCGCTCTTGATTTTCAAATGGCAACGTCTTTTGGATGAAACGGTAACTTGTGAAGATCATTCTTCGAATAATCTATTAAAATCTACTCCTACTCCCAAGGGGCAATAATTTGTCAATTGACGTATACATCCTCCAAATTTAAACGCATAACTATGATTGTCCATTTAAGCCATGGGCCATTTTAGACTTAAGGTGGTCTTTCTAATGGGGCAACACACCTTGGGTGTTGGGTCTTCTTAGGTCAATGCGCTAAATTCAATGATTTGGCTTCGCTATATGTTGGTTGACTAAGAGTGGGCTTTATTTTGAAGTGGACTGGTGACCCAAGTGAACAACTCAAGCTACAGAAGATAGCATTCGTTGACCATCCAGTGGCGAACTCATTTTGCCAGGGTACCCCGATAAACAATTTGGATTCAATGGTTGTGACCCGCATAACCATTAGTTAGGCTTTCAATTAAAAAAGGTGCCACTAGGTGGAATACATGTTATGCAAGCAATGACAATTTAATATTCAAACTTTAATCGCAGAAAGCGCAAACAATGAAACAATAACTAATTATTACATACCAAATAGTTAGTTAAATAAGCAAACAAGTATAATGGTGAGAACCTAATTAAATACCGAGTAGAGTCACCATTTTTGTCTATGTTAAGAAATAACTGATTTTTAAAATCGATTCAACTTTAAGAGAAAAATTAATTTTTAAAGGAGTCACCACTAATTTTTTTAAAAAACAAATTAAGAAAACTTAACTTTAAGTCATAATCACGACAATCAAAACAATGACATTCATTTAAGGCTTCTCATTATGAAACAGAAATTGAAATCTAAAAGAAAAATCATAACAACATATTCAAACAAGATTAAGGTCTAGAAAAGATTAGGAAATGCAATTTTAGATGTCTTTCCAACAGTTTCGGCAAATAATAAGGTAAGAAGCTATTCCAAGATCACATATATGAGCTCATGAGGACATTTAGATTCCAAACCAAACAAGAACAAGATCACTGATTCCTTTTTTTTGTCACAAATCAATGAATATATCCATTTTCACCAAATGACTTGTTGCCTTGAAGAATTTTAAGCAATCAAATACCACAACACTTTAAATCTTACAAGTTTTATCAAATCAAGATCAACTTACAAACATAAACTTACTAACACATAATGCAAGGAACTTGGACCATGCTAATGAAGCAACAAAGCGAGAAAGAAAAGAATTTACTACACTATATTTGTTACTTGAACATTAGGTAATCTCATTACTATAAGACCTGATATGGAGAACTAAAGAGAGGATAATCAGAAGAGAGAAATAGGCAGTAATATGGAAAGAAAACAAGAACTAGAAATGGACTAAAATATGGAAAGAAAACAAAATTTTACATTTTAAGATAGAGTCAACAACATTCAAGTGAAAATAAAGACGAGCAATAATAAAGACACATAAATGAACTCGAAACAATTTGATATCCTGATTCATTCAGTTAACTGAAGGTTGAAGAGTGAAGAACATGACATCGAACACTGAATACTATTGCAGATTCATAATAAATAGGGGTAAACTAAGACTAGTTGAGCCGTTCAAAATCAAATAAGATAAGTGTTGGAATGTATGCGTCCACTAACAGTCAATGAACCAGGTCCCTTGACACAGTAAGAACAGTAATATAAGCACACACAGTAAATAAAGCAACACAAGCACTTTACATGGAAACCCCCTTGCTCAAGGGCGGTGAAAATCACGACCTGTCCTCAAAGGCTTTTCAACCCAACTCCATTTCTCTCAAATGGAGCAACGATTCAGATTACAACAAATTGCAACCTAGGAATTTACCTCTAAATCCCTCCCCCTCAATGCAACAACCATACTACAAGAGAGCAACTAAGCAATAACTATATTACCCACTAAGTTACCCCACTCTAGATAACTTAGACTTAACTAAGAAACATATGGTTGCCCACTAAACCACCTACTTCTAGATGACTTAGAATTTGACTAAGCAGTAAAAGCGCTTCCCACTAAATTAGTTAACTTTAACTGATTTAGACTTTTGATTGAACAAACAAACGATCTTGTTTCTCAGTCTATGCTTTGGACAATTGGGCCTTTAATAGTGTTACCTCAGCATCCTTCTTTCCAATAAGTACCGTCATTTCCTCCAGTTCATGCTTGAGTTGATCCCGTTCAGCCACTAACTGAGACATCTTGCTCAGTTGTCCTGTTTTAACCTCTATGAACTCACACTCGACCAAGGTACTTAGAGAGATGGACTGTTTAACCATGCCAACAGTACCTGCTCCCACAGGAACAATCAAGGGGTTGAACACTTTAGTGAGGAAGTACCCATATCCCATTCCATGTTTGCCTTTACGTTCCATGACAGTTTTATAATTATGCTCCAATATAAGTGCTGGGAGATTCAGTGGTTTGAACTTGCAGAGTGATTCCATTAGAAATAGATCAGCCGCAGAGGCAACTATTCGCTTCTCAGATCATGGGAGAAGTTCTTTGTTGACAAACTCAAACAACAATTGGTACTCCCCTTTCATAAGTTTCTTTTGAATGCTTGCACGGTGCGTCAGGAAGTTTGGAACACTCATTTGCAAAGTTCTGACTGCAGATTTTTCCGACTACGGATCTGGTCCCCTCTCTAGGTACTTCTAGGATTCCCCCCAACACTTCTATATTTAGATGAACACTTTTATCTCCTACAAGCGTGTTGAGACTGCCATCCTCAGTGAAATCCACATTGTAGTAAAACTCCCTCACTTGTTCTTCATGTAGTATGGGGCATTTGGTCATGAACAAGTGAGTCCATGATTGAATCTCCACTAGGTCAGCCAAAGAGTTCATTCCTGGCTTCATGATGATCGTGGGGTTAAAAACTCTCCCACCTAGGACTTTTTGCAAGTGTAGATTGTCAACAATTTCATGTTTGGTATCCTTCTTGTCAGTCCTTTTCCTTTTGGTACCAAGTCCCTGTTCTGACTTTTCTTCAGCAACATATGAAGCCTCTATTCTTCCCTTTGATTTTTCCTTTTCTTTCTTCTTGGGTGGTTCCTTTCCTCTACCCTTTGTTGCAGCATAAACCCTTTTGACCAAAGGTACTTTATATTTTGACCTCCGTTGGTCTTTCATTGTTCCCCCTTCTTCTTTGTACCTTAGCCAATGGGATGTCCTCTGGCACCATATCACTCTCAGAGAGTTCATTTGAAACTACCAAAACTCCCTCAACAGGTATATCAATCTTCACTTCCCCAGACTTTCTTCTTCTTTTATTTTCTGTAATGCTTGTTTTGTCTGTCTTTAGAGCATCACCCATAAGTTTTTGGGTGGTTGCTTTGGTGGATGGTTTCCTTTTTGGTGTCTCCTCGATGACTTTCTCCTTTCCCTTCGTGGTGATAGGGACCATTCTCTTTTGTACATCCCATCTAGGAATAGTGTTGTCCTCTTCAGTTTTGTCTAAATCACTGGGGGAAGGGAGTCCAACATATGGTGTTTTGTCAAATATCAGTTCAGTGTTCCTAAGAAGATCCTCTGCAAAACTACTCTCCTCATCATTCCTCAACCCTTTTCTCATCTGTGTCAAACTCTCTATAACCATATTCTCACTAGCAACGAGAATATTGGATTCAGAGTGCTTACTCTCCAGAAGTTCACCCTCAAACAGACAATCAGATAGCACATACAAATGGGGACCAGGTTGACATGAGGGTGCCGAGTTATTAAGATCTATGGGAGACATGGGAGTAGGATAATTGGTTTCAGTAATGTTGACCAGAAGAGTGGTCTACATTTTTGACGGAGTGGGAGAATCAGAAGAAGGCTACTGGATCTATTTCGTTCGGGATACCTGGCATTTTTGTAGTAGAGGGTGGTGATTTAGACATGATCAAAAAAGGAGGGGGGGGGGGAAAGAGAAAGACTTGAAAAAAAGATTAGGGTTTTCAGGAGATTCAAAAAAGTTTGAAATGTCTGAATAGAGGACTGTAGGGAAGAGATATAAAAAGAAATGAAAGGGTGTGAGAGGTCCTTGAGTAGACGCATTGCTTGGACTTAAAGCGATGGGACAAATGGTCAGAATAGCCGATGACTGACATGTGGAGGTGGCAACGGTTCTCAATGACAATTTAAAATCAAAGAACAAAATACTGACCTTTAGACAGGACCAAGTCCCTATCTGCAAGTAGAGAAGATTGACTTCTGAATGGTTGAGATCTTTCCTTACTCCTCCAGTTCCCCATGAGTGTATACCTGTAGAAAGGTACACGATTGGTCTTGCAAAAACAAGGCATTACAAATAATAAGGATACCTGCCCTACAGATCATAGACACTGAGGGTTGGATGCCTTGAATAGAGCTAGCTCAGTCTAATTTCATCATCCCCAGCTTCAGTCTGTTACTCTCAACTGATCCTTTCTTAGAGCCTTGGCGAATATATCAATAATTTAATCTTCGGTTCTACAGTACTGCATACAGATGTCCCCTTTTCAACATTATCTCTTAGGAAGTGATGCCTAGCATCAATATGCTTGGTTCTCTTTTGTTGAATCAAAATTTTCCCCATATTGACCGCACTTGTATTGTCACACATGAGTGGAATAGAATGAGTTGAGTATTCCAAAGTCCTTTAGTTTCTGCTTTATCTATAATAAATGTGCGCAACAAGATGCAGCTGTAACATATTCTGCCTCCGTTGTGGATAGAGCCATATAGTTTTGTTTCTTAGTTCCCCATGAAATGAGTGAGGAACCGAGAAAGTGAGTCATTCCAGAAGTGCTTTTCCTGTCCACCTGGTAACCTAGAAAATATGCATCTGCATACCCTACCAATTCAAATGAGTCTCCGATTGGATAGAAAAGGACCAGTTCACTGCCTTTTTTAGATATCTCAGAATCCGCTTGGCAGCCTTCAAGTGTGACTCCCTGGGACATGCTTGAAATCTTACACACATGCCTACACTTAAGACTATGTCAGGTTTTCTTTCTTTGAGATACAACAATGATCCAATAATCCCTCTGTACATAGTCTGATTAACTAAGGCATCAGTATCATCTTCACCCAATTTTGAGTTAGTGCTCATAGGGGTGTCAATGGGCTTGGAATCTACCATATATAATTTCTTCAGCAACTCCTTGATATATTTTTCTTGACAAATTGAGATGCCACTTGAGGTTTTCTTGATCTGCAGCCCCAAGAAGAAATTTATCTCTCCTATCATACTCATTTCAAACTCATTCCCCATTAGTGAGGCAAATTCTTTACATAGGACCTCAGAGGTTGCTCCAACGATAATATCGTCCACATATACTTGAATAATAAGTAACTCTTTACCTCTAGCCTTTAGGAATAAGGTGTTGTCTATCTTCCCCTTGTTGAATCCATTTTTCTGAAGAAATCTGGACAACCTTTCATACCACGCTCTAGGAGCCTGTCTAGCTTGAACACATGATTTGGGCAATCAATATCCTCAAAGCCAGGTGGTTGCTTTACATACACTTCTTCTTTCAAGTCGCAATTTAGGAATGTACTTTTGACGTCCATTTGAAAAAGCTTGAATTCCATGAAGGCTGTAAAGGAATTCTGATGACCTCCATTTTTAACAACAGGAGCAAATGTTTCATCATAGTCAATGACTTCTTCTTGATTGTAGCCTTGAACCACCAGCCTTGATTTGTTCCTTGTGCTAACACCATTTTCGTCAAGTTTGTTTCTGAACACCCATCTGGTCCCGATGATGGTTCTGTCAGCACGTCTTGGGACTCGGTGCCATACTTTCCTCCGCTCAAACTGATAAAGTTCTTCTTGCATGGAATTCACTCAATCAGTATCTTTCAAGGCTTCCTTGATATTCTTTGGATCAACGTTGGATATGAATGCTAAAAAAGCCACCAGATTTCTAGCTTTGGATCTGGTCTGCATCTTAGAGTTCAAAGGGGAGACAAGATTGTCAGGAGGATGAGATGACATATGTTTCCACCTTGACTGGGCATTTAGGGGTTGAGGCTGATCTGTTTGATCTTCTTCCTTTTTAGAGACATTTTCTTCAAGTTGAGATGCATCATCTGGATCTGCATTGTCAGATGAACCAGGTCCTTCGCCAGGCTTATCACATTCTTTTACTTCTTCGATTGGATCCTGATCAACAACTTCAAGATCTTGACTTCTTTCACCCAGTGATTCATTCACTCCGTCTCTCTGAATCTGAAGAAGTTCTTCCAGATCATCTTCATATTTGTGATTTATATATGACAAGGCACCAACTTCATCAAAAATCATATGAATGCTTTATTCAACACATAAAGTCCTCTGATTGTAGACTCTGTAGGCCTTGCTGGAGGGTGAGTATCCACAAACTCCTTTATCGCTTCTAGGATTAAATTTTCCTAGATAATCTTTGTCATTGTTCAATACAAAACACTTGCATCCAAAATCCCTTAGATAACTCTGCTTGGGCTTTCTGTTGTTGAGTAGCTCATATGACATTTTGTTCAGTAGGGACCTGATCAAGCACTTGTTAGTCACATAGCAGGCATTGTTGTCTGCTTCAACCCAAATTTTTTTGGGAAGAGTTGAGTCAATGAGCATGGTTCAAGCTATGTCAACCGGAGTTCTCTTCTTTCTTTCCACAACCCCATTTTGTTGAGGTGTTCTGGGAGCAGAAAAAATATGATGAATTCTATTTTCAGCGTAGAAGTTGTCAAACTTTGCATTTTCAAATTCATTTCCATGATTGGACCTAATCCCTGCAGTCTTGCAGTTCAACTTTGTCTGAATCATTTTGATGAAAATCATCAACACGTCGTACGTCTCCTCTTTGGACTTGAGGAACATAGTTCAAGTGAACCTTGAATAATCATCAACGATCACCAGAATATACTTCTTCCCACCTCTACTTTGAACTCTCATGGGTCCCACACAGATCCATATGAATTAGTTCGAGAGGTCTTGAGGAACTTACTTGCTTCTTTGACTTGAAGGAGGATTTGGTCTGTTTACCTTTGACACATGCATCACACACCTTGTCATCAATGAACTTTAGTTTTGGTAAGCCATGAACCAGGTCCTGGAGAAAAGTTTGTTCAGCAAAGAGGAGCTCACATAACCGAGCCTTCTATGCCATAAGTTAGCATTCTCACTTTGAGCACTGAGACATGTTAGATCATCTCCCTAAGCAGTATCCAAGTCACTCACGTACATACTCTTTTGCCTTCTTGCCGTCAAGATCACCTCCTTTGTTACCAGATTGGTAACGATGCACTTTTCTGATAGAAACCTGACTTCATTTCCTTTGTCACATATTTGAGACACACTGAGAATACTATATTGCAGTCCACTCACATAATATACATTCTCGATGGAGTGTTCCAGCGATTTTCCGATTCTCCCAACTCCAAGAATATACCCATTATTTTCATTTACAAAAGATACACCTCTGCCTTGAAGTGCCTTGAGTGATAGGAAGTTCTCAGTCCTTCTGGTCATATGCTTTGAACATTGACTATCCATGAACCAGCATTGACTATCCATGAACCAACATTGACTATCCATGAACCCATTTCAATCTGAGTCCCAGTAAACAAATAGAGGCATGATAAGTGAAGTTTTTGTCCAATGAGGCAGAACCGTCTTTCTCACCTTGGAAGTTCTGGTAGTGGGAGAAGGTCCTTTGTTCGGCGCAGTTTTCTGATTGGTGTTGGAAGAAAGGTTTTCTTGGGACCTTTTAAAGGCTGGACAATCCCTTTTCAGGTGACCATTCGGCCACAATGAAGGCACAACAGATTGTCAGACACAACACATACTTGCTATGAGGATTATATGGAGAATTAATGTTCAGATTACCTAACCCTTTCCAACTGCTTTGGATTTGACTAGTAATGCTAGAGAGTAGCTTAGAAGAGCTTGCCCATCTCATAGATTTTTCTAGTTCTTTTCTAAGCCGGACCACATCCATTTCCATCTGATTACTTCTCTCCAATGCCAGTGCGAGTTTAGTTTCGGCACTATTCAGTTGAGTTTCTAGCTCTAGTTGCAGGTTGATAGCTTCTCCCATTCCTTTGCCACATTTTTCACTCATAATTTCCAACTTTTCCCCGAGCTCTAGATTCTCAGTTTTCAGGACTGTCAGTTGTTCCTCCACAACAAACATATGCTCAACCAACCCAACCTTTTTTTCAGGAAAAATGTCTAGGCTATTGTTCATCAAGTCCTTCTCCATTGTCAACTCAGTAATAGAGTAAATCAGTACGACTGCTAGATTCCTCAATTTCTTAAAAAAAATAAGTATGCAAGTCTTGTTTAAGGTCAAAAAGTGTTACCTCTTCCTCAGCTTCTTCATCATCAGATTTTGCCATGAAGGCAAACATGGTGTTGAAAACATTTTCATCATCTTTGACTGCGAGCATGGATACATCTTCAGGATGTTCTGACTGATCTGAATCACTTGAGGAGTCTCCCTAGACAGCAAGGGCCTTTTTTACAACATAGTTAGCAACATCTCTCTTTCCTTTCCTGTCAGGGATCGGGTCCCTTCTCCTATATTTTCTCCTCCAGGGCTTGGGAGGTTTCTGTTTTCGACTTTAGTCATAGAAAAATCTATGATGAAGTGCCCTGGTTTTCCACACCTGTGACACAGATCATTTGCATTTGCAGTCCTGCCTAAATTTCCACCTTTACGGAAGCCTCCATACTTTCTCACTATTTTTTGAAATCTCCTAGTGATATAGGCCATGTCCTCTTCTTCATCAGAGGTATATCCTGATGCCACCTTGAGGGATAGAGATTTATCCCTTTTCACTTCCTTCTTTGATGCCTCTTGATTTCTATTCATTTCATAAGTTTGAATGCTTCCAATCAGGACATCCATTGTGAGCACCTTCAGGTCCTTGTCTTCGGTAATAGCATCAACCTTGCTTGACCAAGATTTTTCAAGAATTTGAAGAATCTTCCTGACCTGTTTGCTTGGATGAACAAGTTCTCTCAAAGAGCGTAACTCATTAGTAATGGAAGCAAATCTTGTACTCATGTCGTGGATTGTCTCTCCCTCTTTCATAGTGAAGTTCTCATATTGGGTAGTCACATGTATACCTTTGACTCTTTCACTTGATTAGTGCCCTCATGAGAAGTCCCGAGGCAATCCCAAATCTCCTTTGCTGATTCACAAGTGGAAATACGATTATACTCTTCAGTACCTATCCCACACACCAAAAAATTCTTGGCTTTGTAACTCTTTTCGATCTTCTTATGGTCAGCTTCATTATACTGTTGACGGGTCTTTGGGATTACTTTAGTGATTTCTCCTTCCTTCACCTCCGTTGTAGGTATAAAGGGACCATCTAACACAATGCCCCACAGTTCACTGTCCCCAACCATCAAAAAGTCATGCATCGTCATTTTCCACCAACTATAGAATTGGCCATTGAAATGAGGTGGTCTTGTAGACGATTGTCCTTCTTCCAAGTTAAGTGGAGCAACCATTCTTCTACGGAATATCTCTTGATGTTAACCAGTTAGAGAGAACCTGTTCTGATACCAAATGTTGGAATGCATGTGTCCACTAATAGTCAATGGACAAAGTACCTTGACACAGTTAGAACAGTAATATAAGCAGAAGTAGTAAATAAAGCAGCACAAGCAGTAAATAAAGCAGCACAAGCACTTTACGTGGAAACACCCTTGCTCAAGGGCAATGTAAACCACGACCTGTCCTCACAATATTTTCAACTCAATTCCATTTCTCTCAAACGGAGCAATGATTTAGATTACAATAGCTTGCAACCTATGAATTTACCTCTAAATCCCTTCCCCCTCAATGTAGCAACCCTACTACAAGAGAGCAACTAAGCAATAACTATATTGCCCACTAAGCTACCCCACTCTAGATAACTTAGACTTCACTAAGCAATACACAGTTGTCCACTAAACCACCTACTTCTAGATGACTTAGAATTTGACTAAGCAGCAAAAACGCTACCCACTAAATCAGTTAACTTTAACTAACTTAGACTTTTGATTAAACAAACAAACAATCTAATTCCTTTATAGCTCAGGAATATATTTACAACATAAGCACGAAATTAAAAACCTAAGACAACTAAGACACAAACAGCTCTATCAGGTCCCTGTTGCTCTTGAGGAGAATACTTCTTGAAAGGAGTGGTTTTTGCTTGAGTTCTTGAGAATTTCAGGAATGCAAAAACTAAGGTTGTGTCTGTTGAAGGGTGACCTTATTAAAAATAGACACAACCTTCAAGGCCATGCTATTGGCCAAGGATTCTGCCAAGCTTGGAAACCGTGCACCAACATCACCAAACTTATGCACTTTTTCCAGCTTTCTATTGTACGAATAGTGGTGCAAAGGATCAGGTCACCTTATAAGGTCCCTCTGTTTGTCAAATAATCAAAACTGCAAATAACAATAAGGCAATTGAGGCTAAAGAAGGAGAGAACAAAATGAGTTACAATCCTGAAATAAACTCGAAATATGCTTTAACATTCAAAAATACGTAGTCAAATCATATTCAACTAGAAGCTACAAAAAAAACCAAAACTTCACCCAAAATGAAGTATTTTAATATTTATCAACTATCAATTATCAAGAACAAACAATCAGCCAGATAAATGAAGACTTGAAGAAGGGTGAGGTTATATACCTTTTCTAGGGCAACGATTGAGACAAACAAACTTGAGGGAGATTTCTATGACCACAAACGTGATTCCGACAAGCTTCTGTGAACGAGGAATGAGAAAGAAAACCAAGAAAATATGGATTCCAAGTCTTCACAATTTTGAAACCTATTTCGTATATTTTTTTCCGGCTCCAATGTAATCTCCCTCCAACCTCTCTACACCAAAGAAGGGTTTATTTAGAGAGGTTTAGGGTTACAATTTTTTTTTGATGATGTGAAGATGTTGTGTATTGGAATGTCGCTGATGGGTTGTATTAACTTCGTGTATTGTTGGCGTTGCTAGGTGTCTTTTTGGTATTAGAATTAGGCTGGGTTAGTTTCCAGTGTAATGAAAGAATGGGCTTCTGGAATTATTGGGAGAAAAAGGCCAAAAATTGATCTTATAAATGAGTTAAAGGTGAGGTAAGGAAGTGTATATATTATAATAGAAGGGGCTAGATTTCAAATTAGGACATGACCACATGAGTATCAATTGTAATTAAGAACGTAGACAATTTGAATTAATTTAGTAAATTGGGCTAGGATTTAAATAAGATGAATTAATATTAATTAATAATGGGTTTTTAATATAAACAAAACAAAATAATTAACTTGATTATAAACTAATTGACTCAAAATATAATCTACTAACTAAACTAACATAATTAACAAAATATTTAATTAAAAACAAATATTTTTAAATTGATTTTCAAATATTAATATATATATATATATATATAAGAGAACCTTAGGCCCGCGTACGTGGCGCCACCACAGACAATAATTCCTTTTTAATTTATTTATTTCCAAAATTAGCCTTCCTCTTTCATGAAAAATTGTGACTTTTTGCGACTTTAATGAAAAATTACGCCTTTAATGAAGAGTTGCAACTTTTATGAAAAGTTGTGACTTTAATGAAGATTTGCGACTTTTATGAAAAGTTGTGACTTTTATGAAAGGTTGTGACATTTCCAAAGGGTTGCAACTTTTTCAAATAGTTGTAACTTTTTTGATAAGGCACAATAAACATTTGTTGACACTACCCTATGTTGTCTATAATAGAGAGATTTCTTCTCATTATAAAACAACGAAAATTCTGAATCTCTTCTTCTTCTTCACAGTTAAATATTTGTGTACTTTCCTCCTGTTGAGTGGCTCACTAACAACATTGCATATGTTACAAATCCTAATATGTATTTTTATAGTCATTAATTTATGCTTATGTTATTAAAAATAAATGATAAGATGTAATAATTTTCATTTTTCTATACATTATTAATATTTGTTACTACATAATCTTGTATGTAAGATAATATAGTATTTTAGTTTTAATGACTGTTAGGTTTTAGTATTATTTGATAATTTATGTGATATTAAATTCCTGCGCGAAGTGCGGATAATTTTACTAGTTACTTTAGAATTATAAAAAGTGACAAAACTATTTAAAAATAACTTGAAAACATTGTGAATTTTATAAAATCAATTATTTCTATTATACCTTATCGGATGACCCTCCATAGAGCTCAAGGAGCTCAGGGTTCAGATTTAGGATATTTTAGTTAAGCGATTCATTCGACCTTGTGTATTGCCTTGGGGTGCACCCATTCTATTTGTGTAGATGGACGATACTATGTATATGTGTATTGATTATAGACAACTGAATAAGGCGATAGTGAAGAACTGTTACCCTATCCCTCGTATTGATGATTTATTTGGTTACCATAAGTTGAGGATTAAGGCATCACACATCCTTAAGACCATATTTAGGACTCGTTTAAGAAACTATGAGTTCTTGTGATGTCTTTTGGGTTGATAATGTCCCTACCGCCTTTATGGACTTGATGAAGCATGTGTTCAGGACTTATCCTTATTCATTGATGATATTCTTGTATACGCACGGAGTAAAATAGAGCATGATCAACATTTTATGTTCTAGAAGTGCAAGTTTTGGCTTGAGTCAATAGCATTGCTGGGGCACGTTGTGTCCATGGATGGCCTCATGGTAGATCCTGTGAAGATTTAGACTATTCGTGATTGGGCTAGGCCCACTTCAATTGCTAAGATTCAAAGCTTTGCTAGATTAGCAACCTACTACATGGTGTTTGTTGAGGGCTTCTCTACCATAGCATCACCTTTGACCTAGTTGACTCGTCTTTATGTTCCTTTTCAGAGGTATGAGAAGTGTGAGTTAAAATTTTGGAAACTCAAGGAGTTACTTACCACCCCTCCTTTATTGACTCTTCCACTTGAGGGCAAGGGATTAACAATATATTGTGATGCATCTGGTTTTGGTTTGGGTTGTGTATTGATGCAGCGGGGAAGGGGTATTGCTTATTCATCTAGGTAGCTTAAGTTGCATGAGTGCAACTACCCAACTAATGGCTTGGAAATGGCTGCCGTAGTTTTTGCGCTTAAGATCTGAGGCACTACATGTTTAGAGTTTGTTGTGAGACCTAAACCGATCATAAGAGCCTTCAGTACATTATGAGATAGAGGGCTCTTAATTTGAGGTAGTGCCATTGGATTGTGCTCCTAAAAGACTTTGATCTCTCTAGTCTCTATTATTCAGGCAAGGCGAATGTAGTAGAAGAAGCCTTGAGCAAGAAAGTGGTAAGTATTTTTAGACTTCTTGTCTACTATTGACCGATTTTTGGCTTTGGAAATTCAATCCTTAGCTAATAGGATGATTCAGTTAGATATTTTAGATTCTAGGTGGGTCTTAGCCTATGTGGGAGTTCATTCTTCCTTTCTTGAATGAATTCATGATAGCAGATTTGTGGATGAGACTTTTGTCTCTCTTCGAGATCAAGTGCTAGAGGGTGATGCCAGTCAGGCTACCTTATATTCAGGTGGGCTTACGAGATTTTCTAGCCATTTTCTGTTCCAAGAGATGTGGACTTGATTGAGTTGATCTTTCATGAGGCCTGTGATTCCAAATATTCAATCCATCTAGACACCGTGAAAATGTATCATAATTTGAAGAAACACTATAGGTGGAGACGAATCAAGAGAGATATTGCAGACTATGTGTCCCATTGTGTGTGTTTCTAGCAAGTGAAGGTTGAGCATTTGAGGCCTTGTGGTGAGTACCATAGATAACCCATTTCAAAGTTGAAGTGGAATCACATCACTATCGATTTCATTGCGGGTATATCTAGAGGTGTTGGCAACATTTGAGTCATCAATTGACCAACTCAACACACATCCTCCCTATTTAGCCTTCATTCAGCGCCAAGAGGTTGGTACATATCTATATTCATGAGGTGGTTCATCTTCACAATGCGCCTATGTCTATAGTATCATATCGGGAATCTCAAATCACTTCTAGCTTTTAGACGACCCTTTAGGAGGAGTTGGGCACTAGTGTTGACCTTAGCACAACATTCCACCCATATACTGATAGACAGTCGGAGAGTACTATTTTGGTTCTTGAGGATATCTTGCACGCCTGTGTTTTGGAGCTTGGATTTCATTAGGAACATTCTAGTACAAAAATGACCCCATTTGAGGCCTTATATAGTAGGCATTGTCACTCCCTTGTTGGTTGGTTTGAGTCTACAGAGAATAGGTCTGATTTATGAGGCCTTAAACTAGGTACGAGTGATTCAGGATAGGCTCAAGACGGCTCAGAGCATACACCAGAGTTTTGTTGATCGTAGGCATCGTCCTTTGAGGTTTTGAATTGGTGATCATGTATTCGTCTATATGTCTCCCATAAAGGGCATAATGAGATTTGGGAGGCGGGGAAAGCTTAGCCCGAGGTGTATTGGTCCTTTCGATATCCTCCAAACAGTTGGTGGGGTTGCTTATGAGTTGGCCCTACACAAGTATTTTAAGCTATTCACCCAAATTTTCATGTTTTGATGTATCATCGGTATCATGTAGTTGAGTTGGATGATCATTTGACCTTGTGGAGGAGACAATTATTATTCTAGTGAGAGATGTGTATCAGTTGTGTTCGAGAGTCATTCATGTGGTGATGGTCTGTTATAGTCATCGTCCACTTGAAGAGGCTGCCTGGGAGACCGAGCATGAGATACGAGAGAAGCTTCTTTTCTTGTTTGAGCCTTCAAGCACATCTTGACTCTTACTTTGCAAATAAAATTCCTTTTAGTAGTGGACATTGTAATGACTCTCCAGGTCATTTCTCTGGTTATGTATTCTTTTAATCGCTTAGAGCGTTCCTATAAGAACCT